>JAGFPH010002734.1:66211-94917 GCA_018207615.1 Philaenus spumarius | reverse complement strand
TTAGAAAATTGATAAATTAAGAGACCGATATTAGATATATCAAAAGGCTAACGTTTCATTGTTTATACTGCAATTGTGCAAAAACTATTAATGCGTCAAATTTCATCTTCTTCCTGTTTGAAGAACACATGATAAACAATCATTTCTGAAAATCTGCCCTTAATATTGTAAATTAACAAAGATATAAACTTTTAAAAAATGGTAGTTTTTAAGCTTTTTTCCGAATTTTCTCATTGAAAAATGGTCCAATCCGGGTCTATAAAAAAACCATTTGTAGATTATTTGGAAGTATCGTGATCCATTCATCATTTTTTACAATATTAACTAAGAACCCCAAAAGTCCTAATTTGTTGTAATTTTTGTTTATACAAAATGCGCAAAAGCGCCTTGCCTGAAAGTTTTTGTATTTTACATACCATAGTGTTACCCTTAAAGTCACTGTTGATGTATTTTGCTGTTAAATTCAATAACAAAATTAGACATCTTTTTATTCTATTGGCTGAGCGAAATGCACTAAGACAATCGGCGCAATGGTACAAATTTAACAAACAAGACCTATAGCTGTAGCCCATGAACAGTAAATCAGGGTTTCCTTATATCAAACAAAAATATAGAATTTGCACTACAATCCATATAAACATCAATGTACAAGTATATCGATGTACAAGTATATCGATTTGTACTAGATATATCGATTACAAAATATGCTTCCTCATTGGATGAAAAACTGTCAAATCCTAAGGATTTACAGAAAACTTCATATCTGAAAAATTATAAGAGTGACGAATGATTGGAAGACAATGTTAAAAAGTTCAAATCTTGACGAATCCAAAGATGACCTTATTTATATTCTTTTCAAAACAAGTCTGTCAAACGATTATGAGCCTTAGAAAAGTGAAAAGTTTGGTGTCTTTTCTTTTTGTTTGAAAAACTACAATTACAATGATGAATGCAAATATAAGTTTTAGAACAAATTTGTAAATAGAAAAATTAATGTTTAAAACATTTCCTTTCCAATCGTTTTTGTTTTGTTGAGATTGAATGATTTATAGTGGGTGAAATATTGAACACAATCAGACGATACAATAATGCTGCCTGCCACTTGCTCGGCGGGCTGATACGACAGTATAGTGTTATTTGGCGCTTGTAGGGTTAAATCAAACATATAAATCAGGCCTTAAAAATTATTTTCGGGGGTCATGACTGTATCCGCGCCTGAGAAGTTAGACGAAGAAATTGTGCAGATTATGGTGGAAATCGAAGAGAATAACAAAACAATGGAAGAAGAATTGAAACTTAAATCGATTGAAAAGAAGAAAACAACGGCAAAAGAAAGAAGTCGTAGATCGATTGAAAATACTAAAATAAAAAAGGGAAAAATAAAAAAATAGTAGAAGAAAATGGTTATTCCCAATCTACTTAGAACCTCTGAATTTCCCAGACAGTCCTGAATATTCACCGCTTAGCCCTGTGTTGAAAGAAGAAGAAGCAAGAAACGTCGAACGATAATTGGGATAAAAGAAGAAGAAGAGAAAAGAAATTTATTCGAACCTACGATGAGAAGAGAGCACCCGGACTCTGAAGAATAACAAGTATATTAGGACCCCCGCCATTCACAAAAAATATGTTTCAAACAAAAGTTTCCAAAAAAGGAGATTTTAAAGTAATTACAATAAATAACAGATGACATTAAAGATATAGATCCGTTCCTGTACTCACTACAACAATTGGTTGAATATTATTTTCAGGCATTCAACAATGAAAAACTATCTGCAAAAGTACAGATGGTTTTGGAATGTGAGTATACGAGACATCGACCTGATGAAGAGGAATAGTTCTGCACTATGGCTTATAACAAAAAAGTGGCTGAAATGAATAGAGAAAATTATGTAACAGAGTTTGGGAAAGAACAATTTAAAGACCTGATAGCAAGAGAATCTCGATATCAACTATCGAGAGGGTTAGGTTGGGTTCTTAGAAGATGTACTAGGTTAGTTCTGAAACTAAACAAATTTAACCCGTTAGCCGGCAGCTCATATATTGAATTACCAAAGAAAATCCGGTATAGGAAAGCGTGCATAAATATCGAGAACAAAGACGATAACTACTGCTTCGTATACTCGGTTCTCTGCGCTCTGGAAACGCCAAACAAAGACCCACAACGCTTAAGAAAATATGAAAATCAGATTAACGATGAACTCTTCAAAGGATTCGAATACCCTATGAAAATAAAAGATATAACTGAGTTTGAGAAAAAATCTACCAAAGGATATGAAGTCTACCCCTCATTGGCGAAGTGGAAGAACGGTATGAAACTAAGTTAAAGGAATTAAAGAAGATGAAGAACGGTTGAGTGCAGAGATTGAAGAACTAAAAATAAGGTTAGAAGGCATACGGAGATCTATAGTTAAAGGAGATGAAACTCTGATGAAACAGAGAGGAAGAAGATCGGTTACTGGATGAAAGAAAACAACCAATTACGTACAGCCGAGGAGAAGAAGATAGCTGAGGAGACTAAGATAGCCGAGGAGACTAATATAGCCAAGGAGAAGAAGAATAGTTGGACGAAGAAATTGCGCAGATACTAGTGGAAATTGAAGAGAATAATAAAAAAAAAATGGAAGGAGAAAGGAAACTTGAAGCAATTGAAATGAAGAAAAATATGGACGAAGACAAAAGACGTAGAGCGATTTAAAAGAATAATAGGAAAAAAATAAAAAAGAGAAAATGAAAAAATGGTAGAAGAAAAGAATTATATACCGTCATCACCGATCTACTAAGAACCTCTGAATTTCCCAGACAGTCCTGAATATTCACCGCTTAGCCCCGGGTTTAAAGAAGAAGAAGAAAGAAAACAACAAGCGATAACCGAGGAAAAGATAGACGAAGAGAAGAAGTTAGAAGAAGAGAAGAAGAAGTTGGAAGAAGACACTGCACAGATAATGGCGAAAATTGAACAGAATAATAAAAAAATTGGAGAAGCAAGAAAACGTCGAATGATAGCTGGGGTAAAAGTAGAAGAAGAAAGAAATTTATTCGAACCTCCCATGAGAAGAGTGCACCCGGACTCTAAAAGAATAACAAGTATATTAAGACCACCGCCATTCACAAAAAATATGGTTCAAACAAAAGTTTCTAAAAAAGGAGATTTTAAAATAATTACAATAAATAACGTCGATGATATTAACGATATAGATCAGTTCCTGTACTCACTACAACTAATGGTTAAAGATTTTATTCAGGCATTCAGCAATGAAAAAATATCAGCAAAAGTACAGATGGTTTTGGAATGTGAGTATACGAGACATCGTCCTGATGAAGAGGAACAGTTCTGCACTATGGCTTATAACATGAAAGCAGCTGAAATGCATAGAGAAAATGATGTAACAGAGTTTGTGAAAGAAAAATTTAAAGACCTGATAGCAAGAGAACCTCGACATCAACCGTCCCGCGGGTCGGGGTGGGTTCTTAGAAGATGTACTCGGTTAATTCTGAAACCAAACAAATTCAAACCGTTAGCCGGCAGCTCATATATTGAATTAGCAAAGAAAATCAAGGATAGGAAAGCGTGTATAAACATCGAGAATAAAGAAGATAACTCTGCTTCGCGGTCCTCTGCGCTCTGGAAACTCCAAACAAAGACCCACAACGTGTAAGCAAATATGAAAATCGTATCAACGATGAACTCTTCAAAGGTTTCGAATACCCTATGAAAATAAAGGATATAACTGAGTTTGAGAAAAAATCTACCAAAGGATATAACATCTACCCCTCAGAGGCAATTAATGTATACGATTTCGATGCAAGGTATAAAATTAACCAGTTGAGGATATCGGAGCGGTACGATGCTGAAAAAGAAATCAATCTACTATACATCCAAAAAGAAGATAAATCACATTACGTATGCATCACAAATTTGAGCAGATTGGTTAGTTCACAGATTAGTAAACACGATCATGCTACGTTTATCTGCAGGCGCTATCTGTCACACTTTTCACACGAAAATAAACTGATTGAACATATGATTGATTGCAAGATTCATGATCCTATAAAACCAATAATGCCTGGACCAGGTACACATGCGAAATTAAAAAATCATAATTACAAGTTCGAACACCCATACGCAATATACATAGATTTTGAATGCTTGTTGGAATATGTAAAAGAAGGTGCTGATAACGATGCTAATAATAGAAAACGAAAAATGCATACACCGTATATCTGGTTTCACGCGTAAACAATAAAAGGTTCCGCCCTGTTACTTACAGAGCTAAAAATAAAGACGAGCTCGCCACCGTTCCTAAGATGCTCGTTCAAGAACTGTCCCGAATAATAGATTTAATCAATGAAAAATATACTACTATCCAACCGTTATTGATGTCAGAGGACGACTCTAAACATTACTATTCGACAACCCAATGTCATATTTGTGAGAAGTCTATTAATAAATCAAATGAAAAAGTGAGGGATAATTGCCACCTAACATCAAAGTACCTGGGACCAGCACACGCAAGATGTAATTTGAATAGACGGTTACCTGTGAAAATCCCGGTGTTCTGTCACAATCTCTCACGCTACGATGCTCACTTGTTTGTAAAATATCTATTCCAGTACGGCAGTGATGATCTGGAAACAACTGTAATTGCTTGTACCAAAAAAAACCTACATCAACATTAAAAATAATGTTATTCAAATGGATAACGATAAACTACAGGGTAGTGATGATCAGAGTCGTAGATGGCTATCCTTCAGTTTTGTTGACACATTCCGACATACGAAACTCCTAAATTCCTTGGAAAAACTCGTAAATAATATTCAAAAAGGTGACTTCAACCATCATCACCGGTTCATAAAAAATAATCAATATATTGAAGGAGAAGAAATAGAATTGTTCGATTTACTCAGGAGGAAAGGAGTATTCCCCTACGACTACATAAGCAATCTAAGCAAGTTAGATGAAGATCAAATCCTACCACACGAAGCTTTCTATAACGAACTGAATGGTGAGCACTTGAGTGAGAGTGATTACCAACATTACATCAAAGTCTGGAATAAACTTAAAGTGAAATCTCTAGGTAGGTACTCGAACTTGTACAATGCAAGTTTGTTTCTACTTGCTGACATATTCGAAAAATTTAGAAAAGTTTGCTTGAAAAAATATAAGCTCAATCCTGCACATTACCTCATAGCACCTGTACTAGTCTGGGACGCAATGTTAAAACTGACGGGAATATCTCTGGAATTAATCAGAAACTACGATATGTATCTAATGTTGGAAAAAGTATCCGTAGTGGAATATCTCATTGCACAAAGCGATACATAAAATTAAACAATCTGCTCGTTGAAGATTATAATCCTGCAGAGAAAGAAAATTATCTGTGGTACATTGACGCAAACAACTTGTACGGATACGCTCTATCGAAATCTCTCCCTTACAAAGGATTCAAGTGGGCGATCGAATCCTTTGAAATCGATATACGATTTAATTGATCTGTTTGATACAAAAATATAATGCCGAGGATAAATTCGGTTACATCTTTGAAGTTGATTTGGACTATCCAGAACATTTGCATGATAAACATAAAGATATTCCGCTAGCACCCGAGCACTACAACGAAAAACTTTGTACAACTGTACTAGATAAAAGAAATTACGTAGTGAATATTAATTTACAACAATATCTCAAACAAGGGTTGGTTCTGAAAAGGATTTAAAGATGTGTAGAGTTTGAAGAAAAACCGTTTATGAAACAGTATATCGATATGAATACTCAAAAGCGAGTTGAGAGTGCGAGTGAATTCGAGAAGGATTTCTACAAGTTGATGAACAACTCGGTAATTGGAAAATCAATGGAAAATTTTCGAATACGAAAAGATATAAGACTGTGCAACGAGGAGCGAGCGATAAAATTCGCAACACAATGTTCAATAAAGATTTCCTGGCCTTTCATATGGATTAACAAAAAATCAAGCTTGATAAACCTATCTACGTAGGATTCGCTGTCATGGAGGTATTGCAAAATTTCATGTACGATTTTTACTAAAGAAGTTGAACCCTAGAACTGGCATGGTTAAAGCTGAAATTGAAAAGAAAATTTATAGCGTTTTGCAAGCATATTTTTTAAAATTCGCCAAAAATAGTAAATGAACTCCAATCGAAAAAGTGTTCAGTAGATTTTTTTAGACAAAACTTCAAGGAATTCAAATATGCCACTAAAAATTAGTTTCTTTTGAAATTGTAAAAGTTATTAGCTCAAGAAACAAAAAATGTTCAGTAACGAAAGGCAAATTTAGGCCTACATAACAAGTAGTAAAGATTTTTTAAATTTTTTTCGTAAACGTAAAAAGTTTCGTAATTTAGTTTTAAATAGAACTGTATAAAAACATTTATCAATTAAAAATTTTTTTATTTTGAAAAAAAAAACAGTTTTATGTTCCAAGTACACGACTTGTAACAAACCTAGCCCTAGATTGTAACGTTATTTACTAATATATGCTTTGCCCAAAAATGAAATATTATTATAACAAAGTGTAGAGGATAAATCAAAGAAAAGAACGGTATACTTGTCTTTCCTTAGTTCACAAAAGTGTTTGAGTTATATTTATTTGAATAACAAAATGACACCAATCTAATGAAAAGTCGCCAGTCTACACACTCCGTATGAAACGGGACATTTGAATACCGTGGGAACCCACCCGTTAGACTTTCTCACAAGAAGGTAATAATTATGTACATTAAAATTGTCGTCTAGACAGACAAAAACAGGTTATTTCTGGATTAATTCCCACCGTTACAAAATCAGACTTTGCTGTTCAAAATGGTATAAAGAAATCTGTCAAAAAATTTGATATGGTAGGCGTAAAATCACTTGACAAATGGGCTGCTTCATTGGTTGAAAAACTGACCAATCGCAAGAATTTACAGTAATTCTTGGAAAAAATACTATTTTTATAGTGACATCTGATTAGAAGGCACCAACAGAAAGATGAAATCTAGACAAATATAATGGTATCTTTATAATAGCCAAAGAAATATTTGTGTATATAGTCTTGAACGTTGAAGAAGTGGGAAATTTTAGTACAATTGTATGCAGATTCGGAAATAGCTGTAACACAATATGCATATTTTAAAACGATAATTACGTATGTAAATATACGTTTTACGAAAAAGTTGTACGTACAAAAATTAAAGTTTAATTCATTTCATTTCCAATGGTGCCAGTTTTATTACGATTGGATGATTTTAAGTGGATTAAATTATCGATTATGCAAATATATGTAAATTCTCGCTAAGGTTCGAGCGGCTTGCATTTGCGCCTGAAGACTGCAGTCTGCCACTTTGAGGGTGAAACGTTACGATCCGACAATCGAACTATCATACATTGACACAGACTCGTTCTTCCTACTGACAACTAAAGAACTGGCTGCGATAATAAAAGAAAATATTGAGGAGTTCGATACTCATAATTCCAGAAAGATCACTGCTGCTACACAGATTCAAACAAGAATGTTATCGGCAAGTTCAAAGACGAACTGTATGGATTGCCTGCTTAAGAGTTCTGCGGATTACGATCCAAGTTGTATGCATACTCATACATGAACAAGGATTTCGTTAAATGTAATGGTGTTAAACGAAGCGTTGTGAAGAAAAAAATATACCTGGATAACTTTAAATCGTGTTTGTTCGACGGTCAGATAGAGCATCGAACTCAAGATCTGATCAGGAGCGATAAACATTCGATCTATTCCATTAGACAGACAAAACTAGTGATTAGAGCGGATGATGATAAGCGGTTCATTCTAGAAAATAAAATAGACACACTGGGGTATATTGGAGGATTTCAAAGATGTAAATAGCTATTATGGATATATTAATAAGGTAGTGAAAACGAAACTAATAAAGCTTAGAGGTAAAAACCTATGTTGAATTTACAGTTAGAACACCTATACATTTGGACCCTGCAAAGAAATATTATATAGCATTATTGGATTTCGAATTTGAATTGAATGAACCTGCAAAATACATAATGAATGTAGAAGTTCATTGTAATTTAGTAGAACCTGCATTAGTTAATCATGGAACAAATTAACATGTACATCGAAAGGAGGATATCCTCTATCCATGCCATGTTGGGGCGGGGGTAGTTAAATATGTTACGAGTCCAGGTAGCTGTTTTTATATACGTTTTTATATATGTTTTTATATACGTACCTATAAAAAACGTTATTCGGAAAATAGATTTTTCAGATTAGAGATTCGAAATGGATTTGATGGGAGTTTACTTAAAATAAAGAATAAGGTAGTTGTATACATCGAGTTATTCGATGGGGAACATTGTATATATAAATGTAAAAAAGAAGACTTAGAATATAAACGCTGGCTATGTTCTAGGAACGGTCTCGTGCAAGGTTTGCAAGACGAATAAAAGTGAATTTGTTAAATCCAACGAGGCCAAACAACCGTTCTTGTTAGAGCGACAACCTACCCATAATGAAAAGTATACAAGTACATGATGTCCAAGCATCCTCTAATGAACGATATAATGATATCTTGAACGGCGGAAAAAGATGGGTTGTTTTAGAACTTCATAAACCTGTTCGTAAAAGATTCGATAAAAGACAGATGGTTACTTTGGGAATCGATGACTTATTGGTTGCAGATCTGATATTGATGCGGGATTATATCAATGTTAATGATGGGTAGAATTACATACTGAACGTTATCAATACATTTTCAAAGTTTGTGTGGAGCACACATTTAAAAAAAGAAGAGTAGATTAGAGGTTGCGAATGCTTTTGAAAAAAAATATTAACGAGCTGTAAAGGATTCTCATAACGCACCTAACTTGTAGCACACGGATAAAGGATTATAATTCAAGAATAAAGGTTTTTAAAAGATTTTTGACTTTATAATATTAAAATGTATCACACTGAAAACGCAGAGAAGTCCGCTATAGTAGAAAGATTCAACAGTTGATCGCAGAGTGTTTTTCATGAAATGTGAGAAAACTAAGTTTAATGATATTTTAGAACGGTTTTGCAAACTTGTTTTAAAATAGAGAGATATGACTCCCTCCGTCAAATTCGAATCAGTATAATAAAAAACAGAAAGGCATTCGATACGGACGAAACGATGCAGTAGTGTTTTCATCTCTTGTCCCATCCCCTATCAGTAGGGTCCGCGGCAGTATAGCGCCAAAAGTGGTGGGGGATGGTCATTGACCTGGGGCCACGATCCTTTTTTGGGTTTTTTTGATGTTTTTTTGGTTCCTAACCTATGCCACGCCCCCTTTTTTGGGGTCCTAACCTAAGCCCATTTTTTGGGGATTTTGGATTTTGGGGATTTTTTGGGGGTCCTAACTTAACCTAACCTCTTTTGGAGATTTTGGATTTTTTTATATTTTTGGATTTTTGAAAATTTTTGATTTTTAAAGATTTTGGATTTTTGAAGATTTTTGGGAATTATTGGGCCGCCTTTTTTTTGCAGCCATTTGTTTTGTAATAATTAATATTAAATTAAATTTAATTATTTGCTTTGAAAAAAGTTTGGGTGTCTCCGAGAGGCGAACCGGGTACAACTTTATCCCGAGTCCATGACGTAGACCGTTAGTCTACGTTTCCTCTGTTAAGAAGTAACTATCTAGTCGAGTATATAAGTTTAACATCCGTCAGCAACCTTGTATCAGATACAA
Organism: Philaenus spumarius; assembly: GCA_018207615.1. NCBI lineage: Eukaryota > Metazoa > Arthropoda > Insecta > Hemiptera > Aphrophoridae > Philaenus > Philaenus spumarius. The sequence continues at coordinate 85,226 of JAGFPH010002734.1, read as the reverse complement.
GGTGTTATAGGGTCGTTGGGATATAGTATAAATTGCATTATATAATCCCGAACATTACCGATCGTCCCAGAATCACAACGAAGGAAACTTAGAAGAAATTAATAACTTTAGTTGTTATAGTACCCTTGTAATATAGTATAAATTGCATTATATAATCCCGAACACTACCGATCGTCCCCGAATCCAAACGAATGGGACTTAGAAGAAATTAGGAACTTCAATTGTTATAGTACCCTTGTAATATAGTATTAATTGCATTATATAATCCCGAACACTACCAATCGGCCCCGAATCTAACCGAAGACTTTGGCCAACCTTAGGCTCAACCGCAACCCATGCAAGCCGCACTTAGGCTAACCGTAGGCACTGCCGCAACCCGTGCGTATGATATACACTATTTCTACCGGTCTTACCCGAGCCAAAACCAGAACTTGACCGAGCTTAGGCTTCGCTGTATCCCGAATAATTTTTATAAAATGTGTTATAATGTACTGAAAAAACAAGCTATATATTGAATTTGTTTCAATATAAATTCTCCATATGTTTGTCGGTAGACACGGTAGCTTAGTAACACAATCACGGTTTTAGCTTTTACATTAAAATTATTAATAATTACTCTATATTGTGTATCGTTTAATCGATTGGTTATTAATAACTCTGTTTTATAACGCGTTTCTTTTTACTCGATACTTTACCTTTGTTTTATAACGCGTTTCTTTTTACTCGATACTTTACCATTTCTACGACCTTAGGCTTTGCCGCACCCTTGTGTATGATATACGTACTTACATAACCAAACTTAAGATGTAGACTTACACATTCCACACGAATCAGCAAAAATTTATGTTAGTATGCGTAACAATGCAAAGTCGGCAGAATTGCATCCGTTTTATGTCTAATGAATTCGCCGATTCTCTACCAGAACGCGCTGCCATCAAACGGCATGATAGTTCGCTGATTCCGTACCAGAAAATGTGACCGTCGGTCGGGCTAATATTTAAAAAATTATCTACTAGAAAGCGCTACCGTCGAAACCTTGTAAACATAAATTACATTTAAATTCTGTGTTTTTTAAAAATATTTTACCATATTTATCATGGCATCTATTAATTGCCAGTTTTCAATACACACTGTTGTGCAATAGCCATGATGCCATTATACTAAAATCTCGTTACACAACGTTACCACAGGAGTCAGGGCGGTCACTGACCCTAGACATGTGCAAAAACCGTGTCACTCTTTTTTTCTTGTTCACATTGAAATGACAATTTGATAACAGTTACAGTAAAGAAATGGTTATAGGAATGATTAATTGAAACAACTTTGTTACACAAATACAGTTTATTATTAATAATTTCCCTCGCATTACAACAATAATATTTGAAAGTATTTACAGTAATAACGACTATTAAAATACAATATACATTGGATATAAAAAAATACAATGTTTTGGCCATTCGCCCCGCCAATAATTTTGGTGTTTACAGTTCGTTTTGTTCTTTTAACTTAAGAAACGAATCGTAATAATATTTAGCACTTTTTAAGGCACACTTACTGTCGTATTGAATGTGCTGAGGTAATATACAATTAACCTCTGTACAGTGCGAGTATCTTTCCATCTCTGGTAATTCTTTCACGTGTGTGCTTTCTCAAAAACTGAGCTTTTTCTAATCCTTTTCTGAAAATTATGGAAAACGGTTTGCAAAGCGTGCGTATCACGTCTTCGTCGTAAGGAACGTCATCTTATTCCCAGCCGATATGATAATAGTTTTTTTGTAACCAAAGGGCTGTCCTCCGAGCGCCACTATTAAGTTGCTCAAATGTATAAGGCGGTTTGAAAACAATGACATTGTAGAAATTCTCACCGCCTATAGCAAATTCTTTAACTATAAACTTACAGTTGTTATCGTGGTAACCGTGAAACTCAACCACTGCCTGCATGTTTTTTGAACAACTACACCTCGTCGAACAATCTGTCCATTTCGGGGAGTGTGCTGGAAACGAGTTCGTCTGTGGTAAGGCATTTAATGATGTACTTGCGCAAATCCTCCTCGTAAAAATAATTGTTTAGTACGAAGGTTTATCAGAGGTATGGCGTCTTTAAACAGCCCCCACTCCGACAGGTTCAAGTATAAAAAATGCTGACCGTCATTGAATGTAACATAACGTTTTCCAAACACCGTTGTTACTCGAATATTTCCAACACTTAGAGTAAAACCGTGCGTAGCCTTTCCTTCAAGAGCCGAAGTTATGTCCAAAAGTAATATTTCGTTAAACACTTCGTCTGTAAAGAAAACAAAATTGTTACCCGCTTGAATCAACAACCCTAGGCTGTAACCCGTATGCTGGAATAGTCCAGTTGCTACGATTTTTGTGCACTCGGGATTTAAGAAATGTACTGATTTTAAGAAAATACCCAGCGATGTGTTATGTAGACTCCCTACGACCACCCTCTCTGGCTCCATTATCATGACTGAAAGGTTACCTAAATTACAAACTTTGTTTACTTCTGACCGATACCGAATGGAAGTAACGCTAATGTCTGTGAATATAAACGTTGTATAAATAAAAGACATTTTTTGTGTTTCACGGTTTAAAAAGTAGAAAGCAGAATTGCAAGCACGTCCTTATTATGCTTTTTCTTTTCGTTTATTGCTTGTACAATATTTGTAATTACCCGCTTTAGCTCGTCTTTGAATGACGCAAACTTCATTTGTTTTAATTTGGCTCCTTAGCAAATGTGACAGCATCGTTGTCCATAATACCCATGGCTATATTACCTATACGCTTATAATTACCGGCATAGTATTCGCCCATATTAATAATATTTTTTTGAAATTAATGTATTGTTTATGATCCACGTTTTTAATTCATTTAATTGTCGCAAATTTACGGCATCTTCGTACCCTAAGCCATTGGACATACCTACAATACGTTTACTATTAACATTAAACAACCCACCTGCTCGGTCTGGAAATGTTTCATCTTATGATTGTCAAATATCAGTTCCAAAGACGTCCAACCTTGATTTCGACTTTATAGGCACAGGAAAAACACTTAGGCTAGCCTAGGAGTTTAGGCTATTAACTAACCAAACCCAAACTACAACAAATAATACCTTGGAGATACATAACGTTAATTAATCTAATTAGCGGAAATGACTTATTAGTCAAACCCTGTTTTGACAATGACCACGACGACGAAGTTAACGACGACCACGACAACGACGAGAAAAATTACGACGAAGTTAACGTTGACCTCGACAACGACCAAGATGACGAGACCTATGCCTAAGTTCTTAACTAACCTAAAATATACTTCTTCTATGGGTTGCACAACAAATAGCCTAGAAGACCATGGTTAGTTGTTTTCTAACCTAACCTAAATAGGATACATTATCATAATCTAGTTGTGTATGCGCGCGCGCGTGTGTAACACTTTACTTCTATCGGTATTATTTTCAATTGTCAAATGGTAGAATAAATAAATCTGGACAACTATTTTAGCTTTTACATTAAAATTATCAATAATTACTTTATGTTGCGTTTCTTTTTACTCGATAATTTACCGCTTCTACGATGTTAACAGTAAAAGAAAAATTTATAGAAAATACTTCTTGCAGTCCGATGTAGACTTACAAATCAGCCGCTAATCAGCAAAACGTTATGTTAATGCGTATAAGATTGCTAAGTTAACAGAATTGCATCCCCGGAGTACTGCCTAGTGCATTCGCTGATTCTATAACAGAAAACGTTACCGTCGGTCATTCTAATATTTCTAAAATTCTTTCCCAGAAAGCCCTACGGTCGAAACCTTGTAAATATACTGTTATGTACTACCTGAGAACCTAGAAAACATTTAAAAAATGTGTAATATAATTACAAATTGATAAGTGTTAGCTGAAAAATAAATATTTACTTCTGCATTAATAGGTAAACACCCAAAATATCACCCGATTTTTACTCTGTTTTAATAGTTGTCTAACAAGGCTAGGCAACTGCTGTCTGCCATTAAAACAGAGTTAATTTAGGTAAGGATAGATTAGGTTCTCAGGTAGTTAGGTAAGATTAATTTTGGCTCACTGGTATATTTTTGTTGTATTCGTTCGGCTAGGATCGGACAAGTCAGGACTACAACTTAGGGCCCCAAAAGATCCAAATCAGCTGTTTCTTAGGTTACCGTTTAGGTTAATACAACTTAGACACCTCACCACCACGAACTCTTGTTGGTTGGGCTAAGGAAGGGGCAATCAGGGCTGGGGCGGAATGAAGTCACGACGAAAGCTGTTTCTTAGGTTAGTCACTCCTCCACCGCTTTTGTTGTTGATCAAAAAACATGCAGGCAGTGGTTGAGTTTCACGGTTACCACGATAACAACTGTAAGTTTATAGTCAAAGAATTTGCTATAGTCGGTGAGAATTTCTACAATGTCGTTGTTTTTAAACCACCTTATACATTTGATCAACTGAATAGTGGCCCTCGGAGGACAGCCCTTTGGTTACAAAAAACTATCAACATATCGGCTAGGAAGAAGGTGACGTTTCTTACGACGAAGACGTGATACGCACGCTTTGCAAACCGTTTTCCATAATTTTCACAAAAGGATTGGAAAAAGCTCAGTTTGTGAGAAAGCTTCTGCCACACGTGAATGAATTACCAGAGATGGAAAGATACTCGCTCTGTGCTTAGGTTAATTTTATATTAACTCAGCACATTCAAAGTGTGCCTTAAAAAGTGCTAAATATTATTACGATTCGATTCTTAAGTTAATAGAACAAAACGAACTGTAAACACCAAAATTATTGGCTGGGCGAATGGCCAAAACATTGTAGTTTTATTTATATCCAATGTATATTGTATTCTAATAGCCGTTATTACTGTAAATACGTTCAAATATTATTGTTGTAATGAGAGGGAAATTAATAATAACAAACTGTATTTGTGTAACAAAGTTGTTTCAATGAGTCATTCCTATAACCATTTATTTACTGTAACTGTTATTAAATTGTCATTTCAATGTAAACAAGAAAAAAAGTGTTTGGAGAAGAGTGACACGGTTTTTGTACATGTCTAGGGGTCAGTGACCGCCCTGACTCCTGCGGTAACGTTGTGTAACGAGATTTTAGTATAATGGCGTCAGAGGCTATTGCACAACAGTGTGTATTGAAAACTGGCAATTAATAGCTGCCATGATAAATATGGATAAATATGTTTTTTTAAATAACAGAATTTAAATGTAATTTGTGTTTACAAGGTTTCGACGGTAGCGCTTTCTAGTAGAGAATTTTAGAAATATTAGCCCGACCGAAGGTCACCTTTTCTGGTAGGGAATCAGCGAACTATCACCCCGTTTGACGGCAGCGCGTTCTGGTAGAGAATCGGCGAATTCATTAGACAGTACAACGGATGCAATTCTGCCGACTCGGCATTGTTACACATGCTAACATAAATGTTTCTGATTCGTGTGGAATGTGTAAGCTTACATCTTAAGTTTAGTTATGTAATTACGTATATCATACACAAGGGTGTGGCAGAGCCTAAGGTTAGGTTAGCCAAAGTTTTAGTTCGGCTAAGTGTTGTTCGGCTGGACTCGGAAGATCCTTACGTTCGGGTAAGTAATTATAATAATTGCAGTTGTAACATAACCTCAAAGTACAATCTATGTGGGGTTTGTACGGTATAAACAGTTATATTGCAAGAGTACAGCGAAGCCTAAGTTTTAGTTCGAAAAAGATCTTATAGGTCAGGGCCACCAAATTTGTGTAAAGATTTACATTACATTTGCTAACTATTGGAATGTCTAGTCAGCATCTAGCTGGCGTGTCGATTTTAAAACAATGTACAGAAATGTTAGTCAGTAAAGTTCAGAATGGTGGTTCAACAAAATTCGGGGAAAAGCGTTAAGTATAATCGTGCTAATAAATAATTTAGAACATAAAATAATTATCGAAAGTTTTGATGGAAATCAAGGGTGCGACAGAGCCTAAGGTCGTAGAAGTGGTAAAGTATCGAGTAAAAAGAAACGCGTTATAAAACAGAGACATGTTATTAATAACCAATCGATTAAACGGTACACAACATAGAGTAATCATTGATAATTTTAATGTAAAATCTTAAACCGTGATTGTTTTACTAAGCTGCCGTGTCTACCGACAAACATACGGAGAATTTATATTGAAACAAATTTTAAAGGTGGCTTAGAGAAAGTTTTAACGTTAAGTAATACAGGCGGATTCGATTAAGTTTGGTTATGTATTTAAGTATATCATACACAAGGGTGCGGCAGAGCCTAAGGTCATAGAAATGGTAAAGTATCGAGTAAAAAGAAACGCGTTATAAAACAGAGTTATTAACAACCAGTCGATTAAACGATACAGAACATAGAGTAATTATTAATAATTTTTAATGTAAAAGCTAAAACCGTGATTGTGTTACTGAGCTACCGTGTCTACCGACAAACATATGGAGAATTTTTATTGAAACAAATTTTAGATAGAGAAAGTTTTAACGTTAAGTAATACTCGTGGATTCAATTAAGTTTGGTTATATAATTACGTATATCATACACAAGGTTGTGGCAGAGCCTAAGGTTAGGTCAGCTAAAGTTTTATTTCGGTTAAGTATGGTTTTTAATGGTTGCGGCAGAGTTTTACGTTAGGAAAATACCGGTAGAAACAGTTATATCATACGCATGGAATGCGGCAGAGCCTTACGTTGAGTTGAGCGAATTTTATATTAATATCCGTTGCGTGGAATCTGTCTACACACTGCCACGCGCAAACCTCCCTACCCTTTTAATTTATTCAATAAACACAACCTTTTGTTTTCAACTTAAACACTTTCCCTCATCAAATAACACCCAAGTGTTTTCAGGCCTTATTTGATGCTGTTCTGTTGTACTACCCCGTTAGAACAATTTGAGAGGTTTGGTGAGGGCAAGAAAAGGAAAACTTTTTGTTTCCTATTCTTAAGTTTTTTAAATTCAAATTAATTAGACCTTTTTGTCTTTTGTGTAGTACACTAGCTCAATTCTAGACTCTTTTTCGGGATCGTTCCCTTTGGAGTTAAATTTGTAGTGATCCGCGAATAACTCACCTGCTGACTTAATTACACTAGAGCACTGAATGGTTTTAGGATTATCTTGATTGGATTTGTAAATTATATATTCAAAATTTTCTATTGAAAACACAAAAATGATTTATTGCTTAACATAAATCCATTAACTTTGAAACAACAAATTATTACTTTCAAAAACACAATGAAATTGATTAATCTTTAACTTATAATTACAAATATTGAAAAATAGCAAAATGATTAATTAATTTATTAATTAAAATTTGTATATTAATGATTATATTATTTACATACGACGATTTGCTATTGTGAGTAATGAAATTTACTAAACGAATTTACTTTATTCAATTTCCCCAGAATTTACTTGAATTTTTATTTATTTAATTTAATTTATATATTACTTTGCAAAAAAGGTATTCATTTAAAATTATAAGTAACAATGATCGTTTGCCACTTACAGACCACAAGAAGTTCGACGCGTAATTCCTTCTGTCGATTTCCAGCGATTTAAAATTGTTCCCCTTGGTCCCCAGAATGGTTTCTTCGGCTTACAGTTGTCTTCTCCTAGACTTAATTAAAGTCGTCCTCTCCTATTTGATTGTAGTATCTTTTGGCAAGATAGGCCGTTTATATGGATATTCTTCTCCCGAAATTATCACGACCCGACTTAGCTTTAGGCCGGAGCTAGAACGAACGCACACCGAACTGATCGCCCTACGACTTTCTCTAAGTACCCTCGGATCTCGGTCAGCTGTTTACTCGTTGGCGCTTCGTGCTAAACTGATGTTAGAGGGGATGCAAGCTTTTCTCCTCGACTTTTTACTTGTCAAACCAGCATCTTCCTCTATGTAACAAGAAATTCTGATTTCTTGCTTTAGAAATATATTTTTTGGTCTTAATATATTTCCTGATTTATTTGATGAATTTTAGTGCCTTTATTTCCCATCGATTAGGCCTAATTTAATTATTATCTTCATTTTTTGAATTACAATGTGCGGACTGTTCTGCTCTGCGTAGTAGATCCGATGACGTCACTTCCCCCTCGGAGCTTGGGCCTTGCGTGCCTGTATGAACTCGTCAATTTGCGAATTTGGCTTTGATTTCATCCAAACTCTATAACTTCTTTTTGCGTGGTCAGATTTTGATTTTGTTGACTTCTATGGATTGGTTGACGTTTTCTGGTTTCTCTGGAATTCGAATGGTGTTTCTACTCCTCTTCCTTCTTGAGTTATAGACTTCGTTAGTTTTGCTTAAATTTTGAAATTTATTTCCTGTAAATTTGAAATTTTCCATTTTTTCTTGCTTGTATCTTCTTCGGTTGGTTTTGAAACGCGCTAATCTGGTGTTGGATTTTTGATAGCTTGTTTGGTTGTCTAGTTATTCAGCTTGTTGTTACTCTAATTGCCTTCGTTTGGTTTTCGGCGTTTCATTCCCCCCCTTTAAAGCTCTTTTCATATCTCACATGGCATTACAATTTATTACACATATATATACATTATTTTATCAATATTTCCCTTTTATTAATCTCCCTTGTATTTATTTTGAATTAATAAATTTTTTTATTATTTTTTTTTATAAGTCTATTTATTTATTTATATTGAACTTCGGCTTGATTATGCCCTATTATTGGCTCTATTAAATGCTATTTTTTATGATTTAATTACATTTGAACTTTATGAGTTATTGGCCTTTTTATGCCCAAGAATGACTTTACACTTTATTTTTAAGCTATTAAACTTTATAACTTTATATTTTTTATTACCTTATTTTCTTAACCCTTTTTAACTCTACAAATGACTCTACTTTGTTTTTGAATTTTATTCAAATTCTGCAAAATTGATTTGTTTACGCTTACATACATTTTTGTCTATAATTTTTTAACAAATTATCATAACAAATTTATTTTTATTACTCCTTACTTATTTAACTCTCCTTTCAACATAAATCTAATAATAACAACTTTTTTTAATAAAATTACAAACCCCTATCTTTCAATGTTAACTCATTTCTAACCAAATTCAGACAAGACCGGACAAGTCCATGCCTGTCAGATCCTGCATTGTTTTGGTTCGACTTTGTCGCTAAAGCCTACGTCATAGTCTGCACTTATTCAACTACCACAATTTTAGTTAATTCTTCAAAATTATTAATAAATACTATTTTCACATTGGAAACTACTTTTTTATCTTAATTTTGGGCTTTTTTGACACCCTTTGGCTTTAATCTTTTGTTATTTTGACTCTGAATTTATTTTAATTAATGTAATTAATTAACCCCAATTGGATCGGTCGATTGGCCGCTCCAACACGAAGACTCTGAATAGCTGCCTGCGGGTACGAAATATATTGTAGAATTCGTTTGCACTTAAGCCTCCGTTAAAAACATTAACATTTCGGTTTTTTCGAAATTTTGTTGCAAAATTTGGGGAAGGGATGACCCCGGGGTTGAGTTAGACCGAATACAACTTGTTTTACTTTTTAGAAACATTACGTTATATTTTGGTCAGTTATGTAATTGTATATCATACGCATGAATTATGGCCGAGCCTAAGGTTACCCAAAATTTTAGTTCGGCTAAGTTCGGCTTGAATTCGGGCTGAGCCTTACGCTTTTGTTAGCTTGGTTTTCCGTACATTATAACACATTTTGTAAAAATAATTCGGGGTACAGCGAAGCCTAAGCTCGGTCAAGTTCGGGTTTTGGTTCGGGTAGGACCGGCAGAAATAGTGTATATCATACGCACGGGTTCCTAAGTGCCTATGGTTAGCCTAAGTGCGGCTTGCATGGGTTGCGGGAGAGCCTAAGGTTGGCCAAAGTCTTAATTTTTACTAAGTGCCCTTCGGTTGGACTCGGACAGAACCTTACGTTCGGGTTAGTTCGGTTTTCCGTACATTATTACACATTTTATAAAAATAATTCAGGGTACAGCGAAGCTTAAGTTCGGTCAAGTCCGACGTTTTGGTTTGGGTAAGACAGGTAGAAATATATTACAAGGGGTTGCGGCAGCGCCTATGGTTAGCCTAAGTTTTATTTCGCCTAAGTACGGCTTCCGGCAGAGCCTTACGTTCGGAATATACCGGTTTGCTGGTCTTAATTTCTTCTAAGTGCCCTTCGGTTGGTTTCGTGGATGATCGGTAGTGTTCGGGATTATATGATGCAATTTATACTATAGTACAAGGGTACTATAACAATTAAAGTTCCTAATTTCTTCTAAGTCCCCTTCGTTTGGATTCCGGGACGAACGGTAATGTTTGGGATTATATAATGCAATTTATACTATATCCGAACGACACTATAACACCTTGTATCTGATACAAGGTTGTTGACGGATGTTAAACTTATATACTCGACTAGATAGTTACTTCTTAACAGAGGCAACGTAAACTAACGGTCTACGTCATGGACTCGGGATAAGGTAGTACCCGGTTCGCCTCTCGGAGACATCCAAACTTTTTTCAAAGCAAATAATTAAAATAAATTAAATATTAATTATTGCAAAACAAGATCGCTGCCAAAAAAAAGATGGTTGCCCAATAGTTTCCAAAAATCAAAAATCTTAAAAAATCAAAAATCAAAAAATTCCAAAAATGTTCAAAAATCCAAAAACTCCAAAAAAGGTTAGGTTAGATTAGGACCCCCTAAAAAATCCCCAAAATCCAAAATCCCCAAAAAATGGGCTTAGGTTAGGACCCCAAAAAAGTGGGCGTGGCTTTGGTTAGGAACCAAAAAACCTCAATAAAAACACCAAAAAAGGGGGCGTGGCCCCAGGTCAATGACCTTCCCCCACCACTTTTGGCGCTATACTGCCGCGGACTAAATCAAAAATCTTCAAAAATCCAAAATCTTCAAAAATCCAAAAATTCCAAAAATGTTCAAAAATCCAAAATCTCCAAAAAAGGTTAGGTTAGGTTAGGACCCCAAAAAACCCCCAAAATATGGGCTTAGGTTAGGGCCCTAAAAAAAGTGGGCGTGGCTTAGGTTAGGAACCAAAGAACCTAAAAAAACACCCCAAAAAAAGGGGGCGTGTCCCCAGGTCAATGACCTTCCCCCACGACTTTTGGCGCTATACTGCCGTGGACTATACTCCTAACCTAGCCCAGAACGTTCTATCAGTGGTGGGGGGGGGGCGAGTTATAGTCATCGATGTATAAACACACTGGATTGCGCGCTGAGTAGTCTGAAAGGTTCAAGAAACGAGGCGGCCGGCTTGGAGCTTCCCCCTCCACTGGCGGGATAGACCCGCGGTGGGCAGCGTGATAGATGGACAGTGAAACACGTTGTTGTTGTTATATACAGTTCAATTCTTTGATTTATCCTCTACACTTTTTTATAATAATATGTCATTTTTGGGCAGAGGAAATAGTATTCCTAAATTACTATTCAAAACAGGCCTAGTTTTGTTAGCAGTCTTGTAGTAGGAACATAAAAACTGGTGTTTTCAAAATAAGAAATTTGAGATTGATCAATACTTTTATACAGTTCTATTTTAGAACTAAATTACGAAACTTTTTACATTTATGAAAAAAATTACAAAAAATGTTTACTACTTTTTATATAGGCCTAAAGTTGAACTTTTTCCTTTCGTTACTAAACACTAGGGGCTCTGCCCCTGGACGCTTCGCTTCGCTCGCAGTTGGAAAATTCGCTAATGAATCTCGTTAATCTTTGGCTCGTTTGTACATTGTACAGGGTTTGGCGAGCGAAGCGATCAGAGGTCGAGTTCCTAGTAGTAAATAAAATTATTATACATTTTAACGGAATTTTGTAACATTTCAAAACATCGCAAGCTACATTTACAAAGCTTGGAGTGCGTCAAAAACTTACTAAACTGGTTTTATTTAACAATGTTTAAAGTGTAATGTATACCTAGGTATACTTTTATGTAAATTAAATGCAGTTTAAAATGCTAATACAGATCATGTTTTTCATTATGGTTTTGGTTCAGTTTATTTTCCCCTAAACTTTTCCTTATCCTTATCCAACAACAATAATAATAGTTTAAACACAAACTGTTAATCTATATAATAAAAATGAATTAATTGCTGTTCCTTTGTAAGCGCATCACTTGAGAACGGCTGGACCAATTTGGCTATTTTTTTATTTTAAAATGTTCATAATAGTCCGAACTAGATTATCATATAAAGACAAATTTGAAAAGTTTTCCGAAAAAGTTTCAAATTTAGAAAAAACTAAACAGCCTCTTTTGTATGGACTCAAGACCATAGCGCACAAAATCAGCTGTTTGTATAAAATGCTTAGTAACACATGTTTGTTTACATTCATTACCATAGCAACTTTACTAGAAAATTTGTAATCAGTTTATTATTTTTCAAAACCAACAGCTTTTTAGGTTAAATTGACCAACTTAAAAAAAAAACAAAAATCAACTAAATTTGCTTACTATATTTTAATTCAATTCAAACATTGGTTGTTACATATTATATATAAAACAACTGATTTGCATCAAAAACTGAACATAATTTTAGGTTAGGCCTACAATGAACCAAAACACGTTTATTTCCAACCAATTGGGCTAATTTTATTTAGAATCAGGTTTTTTACAATTTATCACAACTATCAGTTTTTTTAGATTAGGTAAAAACAAACAAAAGGTTTACTGTATTATCGATAAAGTTTTACAAACTATAGATCTAAATTTGTGTAGTATATTCTTGTGGCATAAAAATCATTTTGCAATTCGATCACTTAAGTCAATGGAATAACTTTTACTAACTTTTAAATTAAATCAAGCAATAGCGAAGCATTGCTGGGTCCACTAGTTTACTATAAAAATAAGTGTTACATACTGTATAACAATTAAATATTGTTTAGAAATTAAAATGATTATTTTATAAATAATGTTTGGTGCCGTTGTTGAAGCTGAGCAAAATAAATTAAAACCTTTGTGAGCGTTGCATTAACTTTGAATGCTTCACGTGTTGTTGCTGTCCCTCCAGTGGTGGGGGAAGCGGCTAGGCCAGCCGGACCGTTTTCAATACACGCAGCCAGCGATCCAGTGTGTTTATACATCGATGGTTATAGTACGCCCTCCCCTAGCCCAGAACGTCTAAAGTATCTGGAGACTAGAAATTCGAACCGGTCAACGGACTAACTTCACAGACACGGTGATTCATCTCTCGGTATAAATGTCAACGCGGACATCTGCGTTGTTAGGTCTTAAATATATATAATAAGGTGAGATAAAACACAAAAATGAATCGAACTGTCTGTGTTAATTTAACTGATGGTCAGAGATGTAAATTGCGTTCTGCGTATACACGTAAATTAGATGCTAGTATTCAACTATCGGTTGCAGGAGTCAAAGGAGGTAAAGATAAAATTGTTGTAACAAATCGACAATTTATCAATGTACAGAATAGTTTACGAAAAGTAGCTGGATGTACTTTAACATTACCATACAAGCAACTCAACGACAACAAAAAAAGTGGGTTACTTCCTTTACTGTTTGCAGGTATATAGTACAGTCAAAATGGTGTACAAATTCGCTTGACCTGGGCAAAATTACAACACAAATGATTCTTTTTGCATTTTATTGTAAAAAGTGTCTATTTTAATATATTTAAAATCCCCATTTATCCCGGCCCAGAAAATCAGTCAAAATCCTAGATGGCGGTTGAATTTTTTATTTTTCATTTAAAAATTTATAACTTTGTTATTTATGATGTTATTTCAATGAAATTTGGCAAAATTGTTTAAAATACAAAGATAAAAGTATAAAAAATAACGACTGACTTTACTTATTTTTTTTTTTCAAAATGGCGGGCATTTAAATATTTAGGTAATTCTTTTTGAAATATTTAAACGGCCGCCATTTAAAAAAATTTGTGCACTCAAAATAGGTATTATTATGTATTAAAGCATGCCATTTACATTTTAATTTTGTATTACCGTCATAAGAATCGTTAAATATATTTTTATAATTTTATATATTTTACATTTCGTTATTCATATTGTTTATTTACATGTGTATAGTTGCGGGCCATGGAAGGTGATACGACTTGTATAATTTGCAAGTGATAAACATTTCCTTATTTCCTGTGAATGTCATATCTGGTGTGAAGTTCACAGAAGGGAAAATTGAATTTGTTCGGCGAACATGTTTTTTATTGTGTATTCTGATGTATAACCATCAAAAACTACAGTTGTTTGTCCATAATTAGCTGTCACAAACGACGCATAAGATTTTGCTATATCCCTGAATGTACTGTCTTTATGCCATTGCAGGCGATGCAGTAAGGACTCTCCATCGAGCACATAACTCGTATCACCTTCTCCTGCTGTTACAAATGGCTGAGAATTATTTGCAGTAACATGCGTTATCAACGCCATTGATAGCTTTGGCTTGTCTGCTTTCAACAATACTTTTAAATAACGCAGGTGGAAAGGAGCACAGTTCAAATTTCATTACATCCGCAAGATCAATTTCCCTCGAAGAAGATGACATAATCAATCTCTGAAATAACAGGGATCATTAGTGGGCTCTTTCTTCAACTTAATGAATGATACAGAAGAAATTGTTTTTGATTTGTCATTTCGTTTCATTTTACAAGAAAACACCTAATGGCCCTTCATCTTCTTCACAATGTCCCATACCAATGGTTTTAAATGTTTCAACATTCACATGTTTAGCTACTGTGACACCAGTTACAATGTTTCGCAAAGTTTGATCGTCCGAATAAGGTGAAATCGATCTCAGTGGCTGAAGTATCTTATCTGAATCTTCCTTGTCTCGTTTCTTTCGTGATTGCGTCAAATCTGTATGCTGTTCGCTAGACTCGTATACAACGTTTGTTAGCTTCTGCATTGAGTTATTGTATTCTGAATACACAGGCATTGACAACATCCAAGTAATTTTTTGTATTTCGGACATACCACTACCTCTGGTGAGACCTCCATTTGTCTTGAGTGACCTATTAAACACTGCTCAATTACCAAATCA
The DNA here is from genome assembly GCA_018207615.1 of Philaenus spumarius. Classification (NCBI taxonomy): domain Eukaryota; kingdom Metazoa; phylum Arthropoda; class Insecta; order Hemiptera; family Aphrophoridae; genus Philaenus; species Philaenus spumarius. The sequence goes on along the minus strand of JAGFPH010002734.1, from coordinate 70,194 downwards.
CAAGGACTTTGTTTCTACTAATCAGATTTTCTTTTGGGAATTCCGTCGTCACAGTACAATGCCATTTGATTTTCCTTGTAGTTTATCGCCCAGCCAACTATCCTTGTAGTTTTTGATAGGGATGAGATAGAGACCTCTAGTTTGCGCTGTTGGGTTTCTTTTATCAAGATCTACAAAATGAGGGGTCACACACTAGGGGTTTACATTTAAAAATATTGAGTAGCAACCAAAAATTCCTATTTTGAGTTGGGAGGCAACGTTGCCCTATGCATGGGGAAGTGTGCTTTTATGACCTATAAACAACCCCCGGGTTTGGATTTTCTATCAATGCTCAGTGGAGAGTTAAGGGGGTGTCTCCAGACTTTTAACTAACCTTATATATAGATAAAGTAATAATAGTAATTTTAAAGAGCTTTAAATAGGCCTTATTAAAATAATCTAACAAATTATAATGTTAAGTGGCATTAAGAAATTTTTCTTTATATTATGTTAATTAAATAGATACATTCCTGTAAGTATAATGGTAAACCTTTATAAACATTATGTGTTGCATTTCCAGACAAATTTATCATTTATTGCAAATTTGAAAAAACTTGTGAATATGTGGTGGTCCGGTAAATTGGTAGTTTGAAGTGGAATGTTTGATATACAATTAATTGTTATTAGTGGGTTGCTTTATGCTTCTTGGGGTGCTCAAAACGAATCTGAATTTGTTCAACAAATGTTTTTGTCGGTAAGTATGAGAAATCATTAAAAACTCACAAGCTATTTTGGTTTTGGATTATAACTTGCAAAGTAAGCGTTTTACTATTAAAAAAACTTGTATTCATAAGAGATGTTCCTAAACCAGTTAAAATAAAGACAAGACAATTAAAATTGCTACTTAGATACAATTCATATTCTTGTAATGTTTTAGTACGACATATGGTTTCCACGCATAACATCGTAGAAAACAGTAGTTTTTGGAAAATAGTAAAAAAACAAATTTATTAAAGAGTTGTATGTTATTTATTTTTTTATTATTTAGTTATTTAAATATCTTAGTTATAAAACCTGAAGGTGGGAACATGTTCCTGAAACGCGCGTAGTATTACACTACACAAAATAAGTTGCAAGACGGAAACAAGGGTTATATGAAATGAAATGAAATGAAAAATGCTTTATTTTGCAACAAGAAATATAGTAAAACAATATTCTGTACATTTGCATTCCAAAAGCATAGCTTGATTAAGCTGTCTACTTGGTTGGGTAGTAATTTTAAACACAAAAACACACTTTACATCAAAGAAACTTAACACATTACGAATTTGCTGATCTTAAAAATAACAAACAACTTTAGAAAACATGTATTCAAAAAACAAATCTGGTCTACTGATATACACATATTTATTAAATTACAAAACTGCAAAATATCTTCAAAATGTATTCCATTAACGATAATAATTAGAAATTAAATTGTTGAATTAAAGCCCATCTGTATTGCCATGCTTGTTGAGAGAATGTTGCAAGCCGCGCCCAATCGTGCCCATTCAAATACTTTAAAACCTCTTCCTTACTTAGCTCATGTTTTTTAAACCACCTAAATCTGAAATCTTTTAAAATTGGACATTTTCAGATAAAATGGTATGTGTCCTCGAACTGATTTAAATTACAAAGAGAGCAATTATAATTTTGTTCCTTGACCCAAGGCTTATAATTTAAGTGAAGCAAATCTCCCCTACACTTAAAATTCCATCCAATTAATTTTGAACTAAATTCATTTCTAAAATAAGTTTTATCGCCAAGGTCAAAGTCTACCGCTCTCTATAAGGCATGGTATTGACTTGCCCCAGCGGCTTGTATACATTTCTGCCTAGCATCGTCCCTTATCGCCTGCCATAAGGTCATCAGTTGTCCCCTCCATAGTCCCGAATCATCTGATAACGGCACAGAATGCCTATCAGCCAAATACTGCCACTCTCGAAACCAAAATAGTTTTTTTCTAATTATTTCTTTTGATAACATCTTAGGTAGACGGTTATCGGCCATGTCCAGCACTTTTATTACGTATTTAAAATGTAACTTAAAGGCAAAAAAAAATAATTTTTCAAAATTTGTCTCCAAAAACAACATATAGTTTGGTGTGTTTTGTGGCAGAAACAGAGTCCGTTTGATAAAAAAACGTAACAGCTGTTCTACCGGGTTATATATATATATATATTAATATTATAAATATACATTATTTAGTCATTATAATTTACAAACAATAATTTTGCCCTACATCTTCAAACATTCTTCATAAAATAAAATAATTCATCTCTACTATGTAATGTTAGGCGTTTCAATAAAAAATATAATTTAGTAAAATATATTTAAAAAATAGGTTATCGTAATTTTAATTCATTAAAAATAATGAAATGTGAGTAAAAGATTACTTACTTTACCAATTTTTCTCCTTAATATCAATCACAACACTCAACTCATACAAAATAAATAATATTAAAAATCTAACCTCAAATATGGTTTGTTTATATTTACTATGTTACTTACATTATTTCATCTACGACTAGGCTTGTGACGTTCAATCTATGGTTGCTTTGATGACCATTGATGTTGCTAAAAACAGAACGGATTGAAATGAAATTTGGTATGTACCTTCCTCTAGGGCCATAGGTGCTTACTAAGAAAGGGTTTGAAAAAATTCGGAATTTTAGGGGGGATTTGTTGGGATCAAATTTATTAAATCACGATTTCTTCAAAACTACCGAACAGATTGGAATGGAATTTGGTATGTACCTTCCTCTAGGGCCATAAGAGTTCACTAAAAAATGGTTTTAAAAAATTGGAAATTTTAGGGGGGTTTTTGGGGTAAAAATAATTAAATCACGATTTCTCCAAAATTACCGAACAGATTGGAATTAAATTTGGTATGTTGCTTCCTCTAGAATAGGCGCTCGCTAGAAAGAGTTTAAAAAAATTCGAAATTTTAGGGGGTTTGGGGGATCAAAGTAATTAAATCACGATTTCTTCAAAACTACTGAACGGATAGGAATGAAATTTGGTATGTAGCTTCCTCTAGGGCCATAGGTGCTTACTAAGAAAGGGTATGAAAAATTTCGAAATTTTAGGAGGGGTTTGGGGGGATCAAATTTACTAAAATCATAATTTCAGATCTTTTATTATTATGACAATAGTGTTTTTATTATTTAAGATCTATATATATAAATGCAAAAACCACTCACTGACCGAACACTTAAAAAGAATACAATTACTTTAAAAAGACTGAAAATGCCAACCACCACGGGCAACGCCCTACGGGTCAGCTAGTATACTAATGTATACTATATTTAATACTTATTTAATTATTGTATTCTATATTTCATAAGATAACTGTTGCGATATATACAACCTATAAAAGGGGGTATAAAATTCAAGTTGATTCTAGTTGAAATGTAAGAGTATTCACTTCTCTCAACCACACTTTAAACTTAAGTTTAAACTAGAGTCAATGTTATTTAGATGTTTTCAGTACGTTAACCTAATCTCGATTAAATTCATTTATATTTATATTGCTATATCTGTTCTTGTCTATTTTGCATATAGCTGTTTGGATTTAAGAAATATTAGGTCCAATTCATTATAATTGGTGGTTTTTGAATTTGTGGGTTAGGCTCAAATTGTAACGGCTTTGTTTTAATTTACTTAAAATACAATAATTTATAATGGAAGATAAAAAACATAAATGTTCCTAAACTTTTTAACAAAAATTGTAGATGTAGGCCTACTGGAACTTTACTGACTGACAAACAAAAGATAAACTACATTTGAAAGTAAAAAACTATGAAATAAAAGATTATCAGACGAACAATTCTAATAAGAAAACCGGTAGAGGACGTATCAGAACTCATTTTTAAGAGTACTATGATCAACTACTGATTTACAGTAAATCTTTGTCTATTGTATATTTGACTGCAGATTTGTTTAGAATGATGACTGAAAATTAC
>JAGFPH010002734.1:20200-32380 GCA_018207615.1 Philaenus spumarius | reverse complement strand
ATTACCTGATTCTAAATTGGCCAAATTGTATATTTACAAACTACATAATTATCCATATAATATGTTAGGTAATTTGGATGTTTGACAGAAACTGTTTTTGGGACACCAAAAAAAGTGGGCGTGGCAAAGGTTAGGATCCAAAAGGCAAAAAAAGGAGCGTGTCCCAAGTTCAATGACCTTCCCCCACCACTTCCGGCGCCAGACTGTCCCAGACTCTACTAGCCTAGACTGAACCAACACTTGGTTCTTATACCAAAAATACCATAGCAAACATTTTAGATTCAGGCAAATTATCATTCAAAATTCATGCTTCTTTAGGATAGGCCTAGACTGAACCAACACTTAGTTCTTATACCATAGCAACCTTTTAGAAGCAGTAAAATTATCCTTCACAACTACATGCTTCTTTAGGCTAGGCCTAGACTGAACCAACACTTGGTTCTTATACTATAGCAACCATTTTAGAAGCAGTAAAATTATCCTTCACAACTCATGCTTCTTTAGGCTTTGCCTAGTCTGAACCAACACTTGGTATACCATAGCAACCATTTTAGAAGCAGTAAAATTATCCTTCTCAACTCATGCTTCTTTAGGCTAGGCCTAGACTGAACCAATACTTTTTTCTTATACCATAGCAACCATTTTAAAAGCAGTAAAATTATTCTTCACAATTCATGCTTCTTTAGGCTTTGCCTAGTCTGAAACAACACTTGGTTCTTATACCATAGCAACCATTTTAGAAGCAGTAAAATTATCCTTCTCAACTCATGATTCTTTAGGCTAGGCCTAGACTGAACCAACACTTGGTTCTTATTCCATAGCAACAATTTTAGTAGCAGTGTAAAATTATCCTTCACAACTCATGCTTCTTTATTCTATTCCTAGACTGAACCAACACTTGGTTCTTATACCTTAGCAACCATTTTAGAAGCAGTTAAATTACCCTTCACAACTACATGCTTCTTTAGGTTAGGCCTAGACTGAACCAACACTTGGTTCTTATACCATAGCAACAATTTTAGAAGCAGTAAAATTATCCTTCACAACTCATGCTTCTTTAGGCTAGGCCTAGACTGAACTAACACTTGGTTCTTATACCATAGCAACCGTTTTAGAAGCAGTAAAATGTATCCTTCACAACTATATGCTTCTTAAGGTTAGACCTATAAAATAGAAGTAAACATACGGAATAAGGACATTTTTTATTATTTTGCTGAAAACTATTTCCACAGTTGTGATTTTTCAAATTTTAATTACTTTGGTATCACAGAAAGCTCTTCTTTAGTAAAGTTCAAAATAATTCCCAATGTTCTTATGCTCTTGTATTTTCTCACTGAAAACGTGAAAAGCATTGAACTTTCCTTAACTATTAAGAACAGTTAGCTAGTTTTTCATCATGTAAAAGTTAATGCCTGTAACGCATGTTTAATTCATCTATAAAAGTACATTTGCAATGATTTAACACTATAAATAAGAAAGAGAAGTGGCTGAACCTTACACGCTAAAGAGATAATTTAAAATAAGAATGAATAATTGTTTGTATAAATTTAGGAATTGTAGAAATGATGGATCGGAACTAACAATGAATAAGTTTTAAAAGTGACAGTGAAAAATAAATAAATTACAAAAATTTAATTAAGTGTGTAACAATAACGTATACTAAACAGAAAAGCTAAAAATGCAAGGCAATCTGCCTTGTCAATACTGAATCAGAGTGCTGGATCCATTAAGGACCAATTAGAATAATCTTAATAAATATATGAAGTAAAAAGTAAACTTTCAATAATTAATTGTGTTGCATATTATTGATGCTGACCATTACATATTCCTTATGGGCTACACAATGCTTTAATTGTAACTACAGCAGCAATCAGCCCCCCCCTCCACATCAGTTTGTAGGCCCCATTGCCAGATGTTATGTTGGGCTTTCAATACTCGCAGTCGCAAAAGCAATGCCATAAAATTAAATCATCCTTATTTTAAATTTGTATGCGTTTATAAAATAATGATCATATTTTGTGTTATTCCAGTTGAAACGTTTCCAGCTTTCAATAAAATTATTTTTACTTCTTATAAGATATGTAAATCAGTTTATCACAATAATTTGACATGTTAATATAATATAAACTTGTGTTTTAGGAGTTTAAAGGTACTAAACCAGAAGTATGGTTCATCTTCTCCGGTATGGGCTCACAGTGGAATGGTATGGGGGCTGGATTGATGAAAATTCCTGTATTCGCTGCTGCCATTGACAAGTGTGATAAGGTTCTCGCCCCATTTGGTATAGACATAAAGTATGTGTTGACTACCATGGATAAGTCAGTGTTTGAGAATATCGTCAATTGTTTTGTAGGCATTGCTGCTGTACAGGTATTTATTATTTCTACTAAAAATTATATACTCTTAGATGCTTTTTGTTGCAAAAATAATGAGCAATATAAATGTTATATATAAAATATAACAATACAGAGATATGTAAATACAGGTTGTTACAGACTTCAAGTGAGGTATACGTAACAAACAAAAAAATCAGTTTAGTCAACTGGTTTCAACTGAAACTCTTAAATCCTAGTGTCTCAAAAAGCATATTTGGGGGGTGAAGATATTAATATTGAACTTATACATAAAATCATCTGCAAAAAACTTGTATATTTCTTGTGTGAATCCATTTTGGATTATCACTTTCAACTTTTTCTGACATAGTTTTACAAAACTAGTTCTGATCACCCAAGACAATGGTTCTCAGCCTTTAAGACACTGCAAACACATTTTTAAGTTGAGTATTTTGGCAACCCTCTCAAGTTATAATGTTAAAAAATAATTAAAAACCATAATAGTTGTAATTTTTTACTCATAACAATCACGTGTAACTTATTAAGAAACATTATTATTCAACACTTTAAATAAGACAATATATAGTAGATCCAGTGATTTTATGCAGTTAGTTTTATAAAAGTAATCCGATTTTACAATTCTTCAAAAAGCTAGCAGACAAGCCCTACACATGGTGTTCTGCAATACAGGTACTGACAGCCCAAGCGTAGTTGCAGACTGTCTGTGTGACTACCGAGGCTATGCACGCATCCTCTAACAAGCAAGCCAGCCAGACGAGTTCCAGGTGTCTTGTGGAGAACAATATGTGTACTTTGATCTTTATTTTGTGAATAGTATTGCAAGCTACAGTTAGAGATCATGATTAAGTTTTTAAAATGAGCGTTTTCAAGTAGTGAGGGTAGTGAGTGTGTGAAAACAAAGTACCGCAAATATATGGACCAGTCATGCATACAGTTTGGTTTCGGTGATGTAGCAAACCAACCTGAATGTGGTATATGTAGCGAAGTGTTGTTAAACAAAAGCATAAAGCCTTAAAAAATGAAACGTCATTGTTTGATAGCGATAAGAAAACGGCAATGTTACGACTGAAGTCGTTACATTCCAGAGGAACAACGTAATGTTTGTAATTTTGGTACTCACTCTTGTTGTTGTGAAGACGCTTCCTTTGGTAAAATGAAGATTGCCGTGGTAGTACACTCCGCAAGTTGGCCAACCAGTAAAATTAATCATTAGTACGCTCACATATAACTATGATGACATGTAAAGAAAACAATTAAACTGAAATATAACTAAAAATGTCAAACTTGACAATAACGGTAATTAAACGAATTGCGGTGCGAACATAAAATATTATTCATCTTAAAATGCGAAGCGATTTTTATATTAATGCGACTTGTCAAACATACTTTCAACGACAGAACCCCACCCTTGCCAAACCGGTCAAGATTATGGGAGACAGATTGACATAATGGTCACAGGTGGGTTCACCTGGTTTGAAGCATGAATACTCAACATAGCGGCGAGATTGAAACAATGTTTCAAAAATGTAAGATAAAGTCCACATGTAAGTATTGTACCGTAAGGAAAGCGTTGCGAAGTACAATCATTTGCAATTATTTCCCTACACCAAGTTCAAGAAGGACAGTAGAACTCGGGGGCGGTGCCCGTCCAACGAGGCGTTTGCGTAGCGTTTAGTGTTGTAGGAAGCTTGAGGACCTTGGTCACCGGTATCTTGAGTGTGCCGGTCGCAGTCCTTAGCGTCTACTCTGACGAGTCCATCCTTGCCAGGGTGCATTTCTACTACTCTCCCTAAATGCCATGTTAAAGCTTTTGTGTTGGACTCATGGATGAGCACTGTCTCCAGCCTAAAGATTCTTTTCTGTTTTCGTCCACTTAAGTCTCTGTTGTAGGGTGTGGAGATATTCGCAGCTCCAACGATTCCATATGTGTTGAGAGAAGCGTTGAGTCTGTTGCCACAGCGTGAGGCAGTTGTGTATCGAATCACATAAATTCTGTTCTGTTGGCAAGTTACCCATAGTATGAATTTTATTAATAGGTCTGTTTCTGAAGCAAGTCATGCATTTGAAAATAAGTGAGCGAATGATGCTTCTGGCAGACAATATCCAAAATGTCTGTGTGATCAGAGATTGTAACAGCTGTGGACCAGCATGTAAATATTTTAAATGGAAAGTATTGATAATGAGTTGTGATAATATGATGTGTTTTTGGAAGCAACAGGATTTTTAGGGCTATAGTTCAGTTAAGTGAGTTTGGTCATCTACCGACTCTTACCAGTCCATTGTTATCCAAAAAAGGTGACAAGCGTTGTAGTTTCAGTGTGCAAGAGTTCTTAGCTTTTAGTTGTTTTATTTCTTCTAAAAAGTATTGTTGTTGCACTAGTTTAATTATGACTTATTCGAAGCGTTCTAAGTCTTTGAGAGACAACGCATTGTTGGTTCTGGTTTTGGTTTTACAGTTGTGTATAAATTTTAAACCATATGCATGTGTTCGTGTGAGAAAATTCCAATTTCAAAATTTAGTTAATAAATCCCATTCGGGAATAGTTGATGAAATTCCTATGTATAGCGGGTTGGAACTGAGTTCGAGAACAACATCCAATCCTGGAGGTGGTGTATTTGGCCAATCTTCGACTGAGCGTGAGAGCCATTGCGGTCCGTGCCACCACAAAGGGTGGTTTAATAGCGCAGACGGAAGTAACGTCCGGGTGGCACAATCGGCAGGATTTTGAAGCGTATTCACATGAAACCAATGCACCGGTGAAATTCAGTCTTGGATTTGGATCACTCGGTTGGCAATATACACTTTGAGGCGATACATCTGTGTTTTTATCCATGTCAAAGCAACGGAAGGATCCGACCAACAGCGAAATAAATTAATTTTATAAAGCGGTGAAATTAATGAGATACAATAAGCAATTAAGTTTGCAAGTAAATTTGCACCACATAATTCTAAGCGCGGAATTGAAACCCATTTGAGTGGGGCGACCTTCGACTTTGCCATTAGAAGTTGTGTTTTTACATTATTTGTTGAGTCCAAGGTTCGCAAGTAAATTGTAGCACAATAACCTTTCTCACTGGCGTCACAAAACCCGTGCAACTGAATGTTTTTTGCATCAGACAAGTGCACACAGCCGGGTTTCCTTATTTGTTCTACGGTGGGTAACTCATTAGTGAAAGTTTGCCAAACCTTCATTACATCCGCGCTCACGGTTTCGTCCCAAGAGAGCCCCAATTATCCAAAGACATTGAATTATGATTGGTGTTAGCCAACCACAGATGTCATAGATACGAGCGATTATTGACAGGATAGAGCGTTTAGTATAGGCGTGTTCTGTGAAATTGATGGTGTATGAAAATTCATCATTTGTAGGTGTCCATTTTAAACTCAAAATAACGAATAGTGATTGATTAGGTGATCTAAAATAAAGTGCCGATTCTTTGAAAGTTTCTGGAATTTCTTGTAATAAGTCTAGCGAGTTTGAAGTTTATTTTCGTAGTTGAAATTGCCTTTTGCGAGTAATGCGATTAGTTCCTTTTGTAGAACTTAAGCGGAAGTGACGGCTGATGAGCCAGTGACTATGTCGTCGACATAAATATTTTTAGTTATAATTTCCGATGCTAACGGAAAATTCTTGCCTTCATCGTTGGATAATTGGTTTAGCGTGTGGATCGCCAAATACGGCGAAGATTTTAGCCCATAAGTTGCAGTAGTTAGTTTAATAATTGAAATTAGCTGAGTGGGGTCCGAGCGCCACAATATTAGTTGATAGTTTTGATTACTTGGTGTTATTTGGATCTGTCTGTATGTTTGACGTATGTCGCAAGAAAAAACAATATTGTGACGCCGGAAATAAAATATGACATTGCAAATGCGGATTTGTAGACTTGGATTTATCATTAAGAGATAAACCTAATCGGTTTTTGCGCTTGCGTTGAAAACCACTCGAATTTTCGCATTAAGATCATTGAGATCATGATCATGAGATCATTTTCGCCTTTGGACACAGAGTTATGAGGGAGAAAATAATGGTTACATTTTATTACGAATTCTGAGATTAATTCCATATGTCCTGATTGATTATAGTCATCCATAAAAGCAATATAGGCGGTTTTAAGCGTAGGGTTTGTTTTTAGTTTTGCCTCCAGATGTAGTAATCGTCTTTTGGCTATAGCGAAAGAGTTACCAAGGTTATATGTTTTAATATGGAACGGAAGCGAAGTTATATATCGAACTCCTGAATTTCTAGATATGATGGTTACATAATGGTTTTCACATTCTACTTCTTCCTTAGTTGTGTGCGAAATAATAGGAGGTTCTTCTACAACCCAAAATTGTTGTAGCATTTGATTTAGATCTATGTCGGAAGTTGATACCATGGTGATTGATGTGTTTGCATATGGCACAGTTTGAATGGATCCAATAAGAACGTAGCCGAAAACTGTTTCAAAAGCGGTTGGAAAGTTTTCGCCTAAATTTATTTTATTTTTCTGGTAATGATTTTGCCGAATAAATCTGCTCCAATTAACAAATCAAAGTTATCTTTTTTGTTAAAATGTGGGTCAGCTAGCGTTAAAAATGTTAACTTTTGTCGTAACGTATCAAATAGTTTATATCATATTGAGGTAGTCTATGTGTTATGTTTTTCACTACCAAGACGTTGTGATTATCCGTTAAGGGTGTATCATCAAGCGTGTGAATATTATTTACACAAGCGATTCCTATAATAGGTGAGTTAACATTAGAAATACCGTTCAGAGTCAATGCGGAAAGTTTAATTGGTAAACGAAGCGTAGTAGCTCAACTTTTGGTAATGAGCGATGTTTGACTCCCACTATCTAATAATGAAGTGAGTTTAAGAGGTTTATGGTTGCCAAAAGACACCAAAGCGCGTGCGGTCTCCAATACAGTATTAAAATGCTCATTGGTGACATTTAAAGTGTTGGTGCTGTTAGAAAAACCTGTTGTAGGAGCCTTAACTGTGAATGTATGTAAGTCAGTTTTGTTTATGTTTTGTGGAACACCTGTGACGTGTTGAGAGTCGAGCCCCCGGACGTACTTCCTGTTGTCTAGTCAGCTGCTAGGTTTAGTAAAAGAAGAGCCTGGTTGAGCGTTATGATTTAAATGTAGCAAAGTATGGTGTTTTTTATTACAAATACGACAGGTGTTGGTAGATTTACATATGGCGATATTGTGCACATTATTCAAACAGTTTATGAAAAGTTGATTAGATTTAGCAAACTTCAACCTTTCACTTGGTGATTCTTGAATTCCATGACAACCATAAATGTTGTAGCTTTACATAAATTACAAGCATTTGGGTGATACGTAGTCGTATGGTATACATGTTTGGTTGGTGGCACCGATGAATTATATTCCTGTCGAGATTTGTCGTTGACTAACAACGGTGTTTGACTTTGCGACATAATTAGAGGAGGTCTGTGCATCCTCGAGATGGGCACATTCAGATTTCAATAAAAATATTAAATCGTCAGTTTTTGGAACAACATGATCAGTGGTTCTTTTGTCCTCAAACCGTTTTCTCGTCTCTTGATCGAGTTTACGGAGCAATAGCGTTAAGAAAGTTAATTCAATTGACACATCGTGTTTCAAGACATGTAAAGCTTGCGCGTTTTCAGAATAAAAAACAATAAAATGTCTAATAGTTTTTAATGAATGACCAGATAGCGGTGGTAAGTCGATAATTTTTAAAATGTGACAGCTCACCAAGCGTCTAGTATTTTGTTATCTGTATTGGAGCGAACCCCACACAATACGGTAATTAGGTGCCATTACCGGCAACCCTTTAACCAAATTCAATGGCTCGCCGTTCAAGCACGAAATTAAATATGTAAACTTTTCGACTCCAGAAAGTGCTGTGTTTGGATTAATCGTGTTATCGAACAGGTGGTAAAAGGTGGTCCATTCAGACAAGTTTCCCGAAAAATGTGGAAGCGATAATCTTGGCAATTTAATTGCAGTTTTAACAGACCCGGCGTCTACAGATGTTGCAGAAACGTTTACATCTACGCGTGGAGCGCCAATGTTAGGTAAGACTAGCTTAATTGAGGCCAAAATGGCAATTTTCAATTCGGAAATTTTGTCCTGAATTCCCACAATTTCCAGTAGGTTTTCGTCAGTAGTAGATTCATTTTCCAGTACTTCATCAACTGATGATTCAAAGTCACTCGATTTTCTGTTAACCAGTTCAAAATACTCAAATAACTTGTTTGCAAAAGCTGGCGGCAATGTTTCAACTGTATAAGATTGAGTTACGGGTTTAATGTTTTCCGCAACCTTTATAAATCGATCAGAGATCTATTCTGACTGTCGTAAAAAAGTTGAGTAGCGCATGATTTCTAAATTAAATAAAGTTAGTAAAGAAAAATTAAATTTCCATTCAAAGTTTAATTTTTTTGTAATATATAAAACACTGAAATTAATTGAATTTATTATATTTCAAGTTCATTAAGTTATATTAGTTGCACTATGACGTTAAGAAATAGTTCCGAATATAATTTCATTCAATGAAACAGCGTCAAAAGCGTGAACTATTGAAATCTTGTTTGAGGTTAAGTTGGATTGTTTGTTAGTAAACACCGCCAGATGTCAACTACTGACAAGAGCTGATTTACAGTGAACAATTATTAGTCTATTGCAGAAGTTTACAATTCGTCAATTGCACGCATGCGCAGTGTAACAAATTTGAACTAGCAAAAACGTAGAAGACAATATGGCGATATACAAACTATCTTAGTTAAATCTAGCAATGTGTCTTTTGTCAATATGACCTTAGCGTAGCGCCATAAATCACTTTACTCACTAAAATATGTAAAATAAATAGTATTTATCGCACTAATGAACTACAACCCAATCCGGCGAGTACCAAATGTTTGATAGCGATAAGAAAGCGGCAATGTTACGACTGAAGTCGTTATATTCCAGAGGACCAAAGTCAAATAAATGTCAATTATTGAAATTATTACAAATAATGTTTCATCATAGCTAAATTAATGTCTGTAATTTTGGTACTCACTCATGTTGTTGTGAAGACACTTCCTTTGGTAAAATGAAGATCGACGTGGTAGTGCACTCCGCAAGTTGGCCTACTAGTACGATTTATCATTAAAGTACACTCACATATAACTATGATGACATGTAAAGAAAACAATTAAAGTGAAATATAACTAAAAATGTCAAACTTGACAATAACGGTAAATAAACGAATTGCGGTGTGAACATAAAATATTATTCATCTTAAAATGCATAGCGATTTTTATATTGATGCGACTTGTAAAACATACTTTCAACGACAGAACCCCACCCTTGCCAAACCGGTCAAGATTATGGGAGATTGATTGACATCTATTGCGCTGAAAGACAAACCAGTGGAATTTTTCCAGAGAAAACTGTTATCGCTTTGAAGTCAACAGGTAAATATTAAAGATCTTGCTCATATTAGTAAAACTATCTTAAAACTTCTTATGAGGTAGCACTCAAGATTGCTAAAAAGGGAAAACCACATATAATTGCTGAAAAGTTAAAATTTTCCTGTCGCAATCTATATGGTTTCAAACATGATCAATCCTTAAGATGTTGAAGACAAATATCTGACATGGTTAAAGATGTTCAGAACCAGCTACATAAGCAAATAAAAGAAGTACTTTTTTCAATACAGCTTGATGAGTCAACACACGTTGCCAACTGTGCTCAGATTTTGTGCTACATACGGCATTACGATTGTGGTAATTCTATTCACGAAAACATATTATTTTGTTAGCTTTTACCAAATAATACAACAGGTGAAAGTCTTTTTAAGATGTTCATTGAAGCAACTGAACCTTTGATTGGAAGAAATACGTTTCAATTTGTAGTGATGGAGCAAAGGCCCTTACGGGAAAGAACAGTGGTTTGATTGCATGTGTTATGAATTGATGAGGAACAAACCGTCTATTAGAGTATAGAGTTTGATATATTAAAGTTAGATATATTAATTAGATTTACATAAGAGTTAGTATAGTTTTGATGTAAATGTATTAACTAGCTAGATAGACCAGGAATTATAACATGGATCCAGAAATGTAAACTCGGTTGCGTAATGGGTCAAGACAATTGCTACAGAAGTAGAATTTTTTTGTTGGAGATGTCAACAGAAAGCTAGACGGGTTTTATAGTATAATCCAAAGCTAGAATCGGGGCTAGAGTGGGTTGGTCGATTTACCTGAGTGGAGTGGTCGGGTGACCAGTGAACCGACGAGCTGCGAGTTCGGCCAGTTTGTTGTGGAAAGTGAGGCCGGGAGATCGAGACAAGGATCTCTACACAGCTCAAAGTTTGGACCATTGGGACGTCCAGGAAGGATCTCGAGTGAAGGAAGAGCAGGACTTGTTGAAGACAACACACTGAGTGAGCAAAACAAAGTATTTTGCTCTATTGTTAAAGTCACATTGAATTCAGAGTTTTGGGGTTATTAACCCTTTGGGTGACAGGCCAAAAATATTTCATATGCAGTTTATTGGAAAATATGCTGAAAAATCCCACACCAAAAAATGTGTTACAGTAGAGGTTTGGTAAACAAATCGTAAGTTGCCTTTTATTGAAGCTATTTTAATGTTTGTGGTATCAAAATGTTACAAATTAATTTGTCTATAAAACCTACTAATTTGTATGTTTCAATTATATTTTTTTAAACATTTTTATGTGGTAAATTGTGTGTTTGTTTTTATAAAATTTAAAAAATGTGATAGTATTATTTTTGAAAGAAAAACTATACATTTTTTTAGTATGGGAAACATTACAAATTGAATCCTTATACTATTTTCCATATGTGAACAAAATTTCAAATCATTTGATTAAAAAATAATATCTGGTTTTATGTCGCAAAATAAAAAAGTAAAAATTAACATAGGCCTAACCTAACTAAACATTCTTAGAAAAGTGAGTTCATTTTATTAGTGAGTGTTTGTATTATTACAAATTAAAATATAATTCATAATAATAAAACCAAAAACAGTATCAGTAAATAACTTATGTAATTTGAAAACACACAAACTAAAAAACAAACTTTAACCTCACTAAAAAGGTGTGGTAAACAATCTTGGTATGTTCACAAACATCCTACCAATAGCACTAAATTTCATTATTATTGTTTAACACTTACAACTAGATCACTAAATAATTCAAATATACACTTAGGTGCAATAAAGAACATTAAAAAATCTAAAAATGAATGTTAAATTCACCAGTAAATAAATCATAGACGAATGACAACTAAACTGCGCAGTTAAATTACGTCAGCTGTCAGATCGTTTAAAAAATGTCAATAAGCACTTTTAATGATTAAATTAAGGTTTTCACTAATAAATTACATTGTTTTGTACACAAAAATGTCCAAGTTATATGTAAAAAGTGATAAAACACTCAGGCGACGATCTATTGTCGCCATGGGATTTTATGCATACTTTTTAATCGACGATAGATCGTCGCCCTGGGACCCAAAAGGTTAACATAATCGTAACTCTCTTTAGTTGCCGATATTATATATCCAGTCTGTCTTGTGGACCCAATACCTGGTATAGGAATTGTAAAGGGATATTATTGTTAGCCGATGTTAAATAGTAGCTTAGTTACCAAGTTGAGTTAATTGCGTGAATAAATATAGAGATAAGCATTCTATCACAGAGCTACTGTGCATTATTATTGATCTGTCTCTTTGTTATTAACATATTAAAGTAGTGTATGAACCCGCGAATAAGAGTTTTGGAAAATCTGAACCCTAAAACATTGTGATGCCTTTTTCCCTATAGGGAAATTCTTCGGCCCTCACAAAA
>JAGFPH010002734.1:6954-20190 GCA_018207615.1 Philaenus spumarius | reverse complement strand
TTAAAACATCGACAAATTTTCCCCTTCTAATTTTGGGACGTTACACCATGTTGAAATCTCTAATACCACATGCAAACTGGGTCCATTGTATTTTACATAGGCAAGCTTTGGCAGCTAATAAAATGCCAGATAAACTCCGTCAAGTTTTGACTGAAGCTATCACAGCAGTTAACTACATCAAGAGTCACAGGATGCACCTTGCACAAACATTTGCTATTTTACACCGAAGTATGATGGCTATCCCGTGGAAGTGTGTTAATAGCTGACATCTTCTAATGTGTTAATAGTTTGAACTAATCCCTACAAGGAACAGACAAAACTGTTCTAAATGCTCAAGAGAGAGTAAACACATTATTGTAAAAAACTTACTGTTTGAAACACAAGAATTAAGATAGAAGACTTTAAAATGGTGGTGTTTGTACGTTTTCTTATTTACTATTTGTGTACAATGGAATTATTGCTGAATGTGTAAAATTAACTTCAAATAAGATAGTTTTAGAGAGTGAAAAGCATAGCTATAGCAAACATACAGTCTTTTTTTTAAATAATTCTTTTTTTTTAATTTCTGCATTTTTTTAAATATTTAGGTAAATTTGTGATATAAATTTGGTTCACTTTGGTTTTTATTATTTTACTAGTATGAGGAGGCAGTAAATTAAAAAAAAATGTTTTCTTTATTGTTTTATTAAAATGTTAAATTAAAACTATTTATAACCAATTTATTGTGATTCAACACATCATTCTGAAGAAAGTAGTCATATATTTACAGGTGAAATGGAAAGATGGACACTTGGAGGGTTAAACTGAAGCAACAATTTCTCATTGTCTCATTACCAAGATAAGAACTAAGAGTAAACATGTTGTACTTTCAGATTGGCCTAGTGGATGTATTGAAGTCACTAAATATAGCAGCAGATGGTTTTGTAGGACATTCTGTGGGAGAGTTGGGTTGTGCTTACGCTGATGGTTGCTTTACGGCAGAGCAGATGATATTATCGTCCTACTTCAGAGGCATAGCTAGTCTAGAGGCTGGCTGTATCAAAGGCATGATGGCGGCAGTAGGTAAGGTTCCTACTTATCTGTTGTATATGTTTTTTTTTCACACATACTTATCAATATTCCGTCTCTACAAAAGCGGTCATGTTGCTTCCAATAGTAATAGGGGATTATATAATTTTGTTGTTGCAGTATATAGAGGTTAGCTAGACATACTTTCCCCGAAAACAGATGTTTACATTCTGTTAGATCTTTTATGTTTAAATTGATGACTAACTTCTTTGTATAGTAAATAATTGATGTACCATCAATTTAGTGAACACATATTCCAGTAAAGCCCTACACCAACCCTAATAAAATCTTTAATAATACTAAAGGAATTTTAAAATATTGATAGTTATGGTAATGGTGTAAAATCTTCAATAGGATTGCTGTTATTAGATGAGAAACTCTGTAGAACTCTTGCTGAAATTATTTGCATTACTGCCATCACTAATACCTTAGTTCTTTCACAGGACTTGGCTACAATGACATCAAAGACAGGTTACCAGAGAGTATTCAAGTAGCCTGCCGTAACTCTTCTACCAGCTGTACTATATCAGGCCCTGCCGAGGATATGATGGTGTTTGTTAACCAACTCAAGTCGGAGAAGACGTTTGCAACGGCTGTGAATGTGGCAAATATCGCTTATCATTCACGCTATGTCGCCCCTGCAGGACCTATACTGCTCAAGTATCTCAATGAGGTAACGCAATTTAATTTTCTTGCTAGCACTACATTTATTGGCACCACCCGTGGGTACAAGAATGGCGCCCCCTTAAAAAAAAAGTCGCAACTTGTCGGCCGTAGACGAATCCTCTCCACGCGTAAGCAATCCCACCCTACAGTCTTATATGCAACTACTACCTGGTAGTAATTAGACATATATTTACTCTAAATTTAAATTAAAGCAAATTAATTTAAGTATAGGACATTCTTTACATAACCAAACCATCAGTTGGTAGCATTGTAATTAAATTTGCCAATGCTATGAAGTATCATACTCAAAAGAACAATCTACTTTGAAGTTTAAACTAATTTGTCATCTTTAAAAGGGAAAGCAAGACTTAAACTTTAAACATCAAGGTTTATTCTTTATAAAAATCTTGTAATTTGTTATAATTATATTTATTTAAAACCTCTTCTTTTTCTCCATGTGAAAATACTTGTCGGGTAACATGTAAGGTCGATGGCACGAGGGTGGGCTTATAATTTGTTTGTGTCTATCACGTTGATGACGTTGGCACACACATCATTAAGGCTAAGCGCATATTGAGACGCGTTTAAAATGACATGATGTGAGCTGCATGACACGATCGCGACAAACGAGTCGCGTTGGGGAGCGCTTATTGCAACACAGTTGCACCCAATTTTCTCTCAGTTGACAAGTGTATTTTACTTCATTTTATTTTGTAGAATGTTTGAATGAATGATTCACGGATAAAACTATGTTTATTATATCTAACCTAATTTAAAATGACTTCAGAATTACCAGAATTACTTACTGTTTTTTTCTAACTACTTCTGCATGAACCGAAACTCACAGAAATGCACGAGATGATACATAATTATTATGTCCTTTCTATGTACATACCCTAAACATTTTCACTTGTTAGTTTATGACTTAATGAAGACATTTTTATTTTTTTATTTTTACGGGGTTAATGTTAAACGCCAACTACTTTATTAAAAATTATTTCATATTAAAATGCAGAGAACATATAAAACACAGTTTTAATTTATTTACAAAAAATATTAATTAAACAATTCAATGAACTTATATATTTATAAAAAAAAAAAATTAGACATTTATTTTATTAAAAATTCCTTTTTAATGTTTGTTGATAATTCAGCTTTATTATTCAAATAAATTCAATATTATTTTCAACGTTTTAAAAACTAATTAGGCCTTTAACAGCTTTTCCTGGGCCAACATCTGAAAAATGTGATAATGGAAAATGAACAACTGGACACATAAACCTTTGATCGACAGTAGAGTACTAAACTCATGAGACATGTTATGTGAGAAATTGTGTCACTGCCACTGTGCCACTCGTCTGTCATGCCACACAAGTTGCTCTGCATAGCATCGCGTTATCAATATGCACTAATCCATTAATTTATATATGTCACAAAATGTCGCGCTGTCACACGTCGGTTCAACGTGTCCCAATATGCGCCTAGCCTAACACCTGGTGGTTATACATTTGCATCAATAAAATACATTTGTTTGATGGGGGAGCAAACAGTTCACTTATTAATTACGGTACTAAAGTTTAGCAGGCATTATAACAACCATAATGATTACGGTTTCAGGCTTATGATCCGTGGTTATATTATTTATGGAACAGTTTTATTAAGATATCTTAATGAAGTATTGTTTATTGTAAATTTATTTTGATGATAATGTGTTTAATACATTTTATTTTTTGAATTCTTTTATATATTTTTAATTTGACCTGCCGCATCCTCCCAAAGTGCGGGGGATGCAGGGGTGTTATTTACACCACTCACACTATAGTTATGTTAAACTAGATGCCCAAACTCATAAGTCAGAAACTGTTAAATTATTTGAATTAACCGTAGCTCCGCTTAAGAAAGAAACAACAGTCTGGCAGACATTTAATTTTGTATCTAAAGATATTGGTAGGTACCAAGGACATATCACTGCTATCTAATCTTTGAAAGTATTACAGAAACTACAAATATCTAAGGATTACATAAAATGTAAAAATTTTTAACTAGCATTTTCTACTGTGCAGACCTAATAAATTGATGTGTTATTGAAACCATTGGTATCATTTTAATAACCTATAACTATATATAATTCTTTGCGAAATCCCTGTGAACGTTGCACGTCAACCCGTTTTCTTCCGTTTTCCAAATTGATTTTTCGCCCCCTTAATTTTTTTAGTTATTCCCACCCAGTGATACCTGTCTTCCTCATAAAGGCAGAGATGCTACCTATTGGGTTTCCTAGGATGGTTTCCCTTTCCTGCCCTGGGGGGCCTACATAGAACCTTACATTCCAGAAGGATGTGTTCCGCCGATTCTTCAGTCAATCCTCATTTCCTACATATACTCTCCTCAGCAATCCCAATTCTATGTAGATGTTTCCTGAGGTGACAGTGACCCGTTAATAGGCCAACCACCCATCTCATGTTATCCCTTCCTATCGAGATAAGTTCTTCAGCATGTTTCCTGCCTGGCTTGAACAACTTCCTGGCAAGTCCACTTGTTCCTGAAACCCTCCAGGATTTGTCTTTGCCCTCCTGCATCCACATCTCAACCGATGCTCTGGCATGCCCATAGGAAATCCCAAGCACCGGCTCAGGGCCCACAAGAGGAGACTCAGACCCTTTCCAGGCTAGCTCATCTGCTCTCTCATTACCATCAATACCTAAATGCCCAGAGACCCAGCACACAGAAACCTCATTCCTCTGGTTAAGCTTCATCAATGCCGAGAGCCAGTGCCACACCAATTTAGATTTTACTCTATATGAATTTAGCGCTTTAATAGCTACTTGGCTATCAGAGAAAATCAGGATGTTCTTACCTTTGAATCCCATTCTAAGATTCTCTTCTATGCACTCCGAGATCGCACAAACTTCTGCCTGAAAAACAGTGGCATCTTTGCCTAGATACAGGACAGTGGAGCCCTCAGGTTGAACAACATGACTCCACCCCTGTTCCCGCCTCCGTCTTCGAGCCATCTGTAAACCAGACTATATCCTGCTCGTCGTATAAACTCCTTCCAGACTCCCATTCTTTCCTAGAGAAGATTTTTGTCTCGAAGCGTTTCTCAGTAAAGAGTTTTGGAATCATGTGGTCTGACGGCATGTTTAAAACTTCCTTAGAGACCACCTGATTTATTTTGCAGTGGCCTATCGCATTCCATCTTGTTCTCCAGCAGCCTACGTGCTGCAGTCTGTACGCATCCCCATCCTGGCCTGTCCCTGTATAAACACTCGAAGAGGAGGGAGATCCTGGAGGGCATTCAAAGCGTCCGTTGGAGTTGACCCCATAGCACCTGTGACAATCAGGCAAGCCGTCCTTTGGACACTATCCAGCCTCCCACCGACAACACTCTGTGAACTGTTTTAGGCCACCATACTACCGCCGCATAGGTGACTAGTGGTATAATGATCATGGTGTAAATCCACATAACCATCTTTGGTTTTAGCTCCCATGTTTTACCTACAGCCCTCTTACATGCAAACATAAGATTCTTGGCCCTAGTTATCAACCTCTCCATCTGCAAATTCCAGGTAAGTCTTCTATTCAGCAAGATACCGAAGTACTTAACCTGATCCCCAAATGCTACCTCCTGCCCAAAGATCTTAGGCAGCTGATTAGCCTCCAATTTCCTTTTTCTTGTAAAGGGAATAAGAGACATTTTTCCAGGATTTACAGCTAACTGTTCCTCCTGACACCATATTTCAACTAGAATAAAGGCTGTCTGCATGCGTTCACTGAAAATCTTCAGATCTCTGCCTCTTACCACAATGACGACATCATCGGCATAACCCTGAGCGTAATATCCTTGTGCATTCATCCTCGGCAGAAGCTTGTCCTTGCCTAGCCCTGACCATGATAGATTCATCATAAGGAGAAGCCTGAATTTTTCTGCTGCTTAATGGCATCAACCCATGTAACGACCTCAACATCGACTGGTGTGAAGTGTTAGTGAAGGCACCCTATATATCCAGAAATGTCATCCGTGCTACTTCCTTACTTTCCAGGCTTTTCTCCAGCCTGCTCACAAGTTGATGTATAGCTGCATCTGTGGATCTGCCTGGCCTATAAGCATACTGATTTTCGTGCAAGGCTAAGTTCCTTTGCACTGTCTCCCGAATATCTCTATTAAGTATTCCCTCAATTGTCTTGAGCAGAAATGAGTTTAAGCAGATGGGTTTGTATGCCTTGGCCTGAGCTAACCCGCTCTTCCAGGCTTTGGTACAAACAACCCCTAGCCACCGCCCATTGCCTTGGAACATGGCCCCAGGCTAGATTCGCCCGAAACACCTCCGTAAGCACCGATCTGAGCTCTTCCAATCCCTCCTTGAGGAACAGGGGAAGAATCCCGTCCGGTCCCGGAGCCTTGTGCTACTCGAACGATTTAATGGCCCATTCTACACTTCAATCTAAAATGATTCTCCTTGCACAGTTTCAATCCGCTCTACGCGGCACTAACCCAGTGCATAGAGACAAACCCTCTTCCTCTCTCTCAGAGTCTGGAAAGTGGCATGCCAAGAGGGTTTCCAGCATTTCCAACCCCGCATTTCCAAGTGTAAGATCCATCTGGTTTTTCCAGAGACCCTACCATATTAGTACGATCAGCCTTGAGGACCTTCTGGAGTCTGGCTGCTTCAGAGCATGTTTCAACTCTTCCACAGTACTGCCTCCAAGGGTCCCTCTTTGCTTTCCGGATTGCCAAGTTATACTCAGTGAGTATTTTGTGGTATGGTTCCTAGCAAACGAGACGAGCAGAGGTCTTGAACATTTTTCTTACCTCCCTCTTCGTCCTAGCAAGGTCCCCATTCCACCACCTTACCCTACCATATTCTTTTCTTTCAATGAGGGGACAGTTTTCCTGATATGCACCCTGCACAGCAGCTTGCAGCTGCTCCGTTGCCTCTTCCATACTTATTCCCCTCACCTCAGTAATAAACTCCGGCACAACCTGCCCCAAATCCTTCCTGAATTTTTCCAGTTAGGTCTTTTGGGGTTTCTGTATCTTGAGTTTACAAATTGTTTACTCATCAATTCAAATTGGATATGCTGGTGGTCTGCCAAAGATGGCTCCTCTGGAACTCTCCAACCCTTAATGAGTTTAGCCGTATGTTGAGTACATAAAGTAATATCTAGAACCTCTTTCCTCACTCTAGTGATGAAAGTAGGTTTGTTACCTACATTTAGTATGTGTAGATCTAACCTAGAAATGTAGTCAAACAGAGCCATACCTCTAGCATTGCAGTTTTTAGTGCCCCATGCACAGTGATGAGCGTTGGAATCCACTCCAAGGACTAGGTGTTGATGTTTCCTCTTTGCTTCCTCCAAGAGCCGTCCAACTTCTTCCATTGGTGGAAGATTGGCCGAATCAAATGGGAAGTACGCAGAGCCGATTATAACTTTCCTGCATCCTTCCAGACAATCCAATCTTACTTTGACTGCTACCAGATCCCTGTAACAGAACTCCTGTAGCAAAAAAGCATTAATATACTTATTTACTAACAAGCATGTTCTGGGGGTGTCTAATTACGTATCGTACATCAGCCTACCCCCAGAGTTTCCCAGCCCCAATATCTTACCTTTGACCGCCCATGGTTCCTGAATCAGAACTACATCAGTTTTTTTGGTCTCGAACTTGGTGGCCAGGTTGAGGCTAGCAGCATTTTTATGCAGAAGGTTGGCCTGAACCATCCTCAGCAATGATCTGGAACTGGATTTGCCCAAGTCCAAGCCTAACCCTAAAGTTTCTCTTCTTGAGCTCTTCCAGATCCTTCTCATTTAGCCCTAGCACTACAGTACGACCTTGTTGACTTGTGGTTCTAGCTTTTATGATTCTCCAGTCTCGTGTTGAGAGCTTGAGACCATGTTGATGAATCCTTGAGATTACATCCTCAACTTTTATTTTGTCGAATGGAGGCGGAAACCTGGTGATAATCTTGCATACATTAAACACCTTTTTCGCCTCCACCACTTCGAGATCTACACCTTTCCAAGGGTTGCACCTGGCTACTGCCTGTTCCAGCCAACCTCTGGTTTCCGGGTTACCACACAGCAGGACCATAGCACCACTATTCAGCCTGGGCGACTCACTGAAGCCTGCCAGACATCCATCTGACAGAGGCCTCATCTGTGCAATCAGCACAGACGAATGCTCCAGGATATCCTCCTCAGTAAGCTGCCCTTCCGGATGGTTTCTGGGGATCACAGCAACCTTAATGGAGGCCAGCCTCTCTGCTAGTGGCATTTCTGGCCCCCGTTACGGTTTTTCTGTGTTTGCGTCCCTCCTGAGCTTGAAGGATTGCTGACCTTGGACCTTAGCCCCTTTAGCGTTCCACTGCCAGCTCTACTTCCCTGCTCACAGAAGTTTGCTTTGGGGATTCCTCCCATGTACCTTCAGCCATCTTTTCCTCTTTAGGCCGCCTCTTCTTCCCTCTGTAGAAGGCAGGGCCCCTCTTGACTGAGTACTTAACGTGCATCCTGTTAATCCTTGATGCCGTTTTCTTCAGCTGAGTATCCACTGAACTGTCAACACTGTCCCTTGAGCAGCCAGCCTGCTCAGATAGAGCTTCTGGCCTCCCTTGGGTAGCGTTTGACATGGCATGTCCAACTGGGACTTCCATGAGCATAGTCACATCTTGAGACCGCGTTTGGTCTCTCTCAACTGGACATTCCCTTGCCGCTCTTGATGTGTGTGTGTCTTTAGGTTCATTTTTTCATCCATGATAGTAATGGTTTAGGTTTTTTCCTCATCTAGGGTCTTGAGCAGTGTTCTCACCATCTGTGGTGAGGCATTCGCCAGACATTGTCCTCCCTCGATTCAAGCACTCCATAGCCCAGCCACTGCCCCTCAGCCGTCTCTCCAGTGAATCAGATCAGAACCAACAGATCCGGATTGTTCCACCTTCGATAGACCTACTCACAGTGACTGAACTTGCCCCACTACACGCTTGCGTAGTGATAACCCCTGTTTAGGGATTGCCAGTCCCGACCGCAGCTCACTCAAGCCTCCAGGGCGCAAAGTGGTGTGTTGGATTTAATCCCCCGCAGAAAACCTTCAAGTAAACCACCAGCCACCCTTTCCTCAAGAGTCACCGTATCGCCCACGCGGGGAAGTCGTGGATGCCCCACTTTTCCCAGCAGGGAGGAGGATCTCCCAACCAAGAATAAGGTTGGGGTGGTCGCGCTTCCCAACACCACCATGTGTTGCTATTGACCTGGGATAGAGAGAGTTTATAGTTCCTCCACCCAGGCTTCGCGGCGTCGGTACATTGGCCTACAACACTTCCTGTCATACGACAAGATGTGTCCCCAAAATTAGGAGGGTAGCCCTGCAGTGACCAGGTGTCACTGGATCATCCCTTCTGAGATAGACCTGTAAGCTAAGCCCACCGTGGAAGAGTACTCAAAAAAGTTGACCCAAAAAGGCTACTCCTAAACAATGAAAACCTGATTTAAAAATTAGAGATACAAAAATAATTTGAAGTTTAAAATTAGCTGTTTATGGAAATACTACTGAGATAAAGCTTACATGCAAGTTTGTTGGTGTTATATTAAACAAGTGATTATGGTAAATCTTCTTATCAGGTAAGTTATGTATCTTACATGCTTTTTCTTCTAAGATACTCGAGTTCCGCCAAGATCGATCAATCAAGCCTTGTTGAGTGCCAAACCGTTGATGGAACTGTTTAATACTGCCATGCTCTTTTACACTGATTTGACATTTATATAAACCATTGTGCCTTCACAATATCAAAGTTTTGATTGTATTTTTGGTCTAGTTTTGTTTAGAACTGAAAGTAGCACAATAAGGTACATTTAAATGTAAAGAATATACTAAAAAAGGTTTATTACCTTAGTTTTCTCCGTCAGACAATCCAAAAATTTTCTCCTGTCAGATTACTAGTTTCGACGGTTATACATCATCCTTGACATCATGTTTTTGGCCGTTCTGAGGCGTTGTAAAATCACTGGCCTAATTAACTAATTAATAGATTAAACATGGGTTAAAACATTAATGATACATTAATGATACTTTAAATATTTACTATACAAAGAAGTTATATACATATGTATCAATTTAAAGATAAAAAGATCACTGAATAAAACTAACTGAACGCCATCTGTTTTCAAGGAAAGTATGTGCACAAATGTTGATTGGGCCGATACAGTAAGCACTTTTTGCGTATGTATGCTTGGATGATCATATCCGGGCACGACACTAAAACACTTTAAATTAAGTTAAATTTGTTACAGATTATTAAAGATCCAAAGCTTAGATCGTCAAAGTGGATCTGCAGTTCTATCCCTGAAACTGAATGGAACACCCCTTTAGCTAAGTCAAGTTCTGCAGAATACTTTACCAACAATTTACTGAGTCCGGTTCTGTTTGAAGAATCTTGCAAACATATTCCAGCCAATGCTGTTACTATTGAAATCGCCCCGCATGGACTTCTTCAAGCTATCTTGCGTAGATCTCTGCCTACTACTAACCTATCTCTGACTAGCAAATCAGCCAACTGTAGTGTTAGATATCTGCTACAAGCTGTAGGAAGGTATGTGACTTAATATTTTATTTAAGATCTAGAAATTATTTAAATTAATCTAAGGTTTTATAATGCTGTAAGATATACAATTGTACAAGAGTGGGAACATCGCGTGATATCGTATGATCTGTGACATCATATCGTTCGATATGTCATTCGAGAAATTAATAACCGCTATTGTCCGCAAACGTGTATATTTCCTGCCAGCCCTAACCGACAAATATCCTTAGCCCCTCTTGAACTCACCTTCCTACCAAGAGCACGCAGTCGTAGTCATTTTCAACACTATTGAAATGACATTGTTGATCTCCTAGTTGAATAAGTGCGTAGTTAAGTTGAATTAAAAATGTAGAAGTGCAATTAATTTGAATAAATATTTTTTAAGTAATGTTATGCAGGCAAGAGTTAAGTATTTTATTCTTTAATAACTATTGAAATGACATTGTTGATCTCCTAGTTGAATAACTGCGTAGTTAAGTTGAATTAAACATGTAGAAGTACAATTAATTTGAATGAATATTTTTTAAGTAATGTAAAGCAGACAAGAGTTAAGTATTTTATTTATTAATAACTTTTGAAATGACATTGTTGATCTCCTATTTAAATAAGTGCGTAGTTAAGTTGAATTAAACATGTAGAAGTGCAATTAATTCGAATAAATATTTTTTAAAGTAATGTAAAGCAGGCAAGATTTAAGTATTTTATTTCTTAATAACTATTGAAATGACATTGTTGATCTCCTATTTAAATAAGTGCGTAGTTAAGTTGAATTAAACATGTATGTGACGCCAGGATCAGGGTTAGGCAATCACTCTATGCGCATCACAAAGCGGTGAGAATCGGTACTAATATGGTCCGTCTATGGTCTTGCCGCTTCACAGGGTTGCCTCGACCAATCAGCGTACGGCACCTAAGTCTGCCAAGACAAAGTCCCAAATTATCGCCATTGTGGTGTAGACGCCGAACGACGTAAGTTAGCGCATTGCAGTGAATAGGTAATCTTGCGTAACGAGTAAATTAATTATGATCGGCTAACGCGAAAGCTGGATTAGGCTATCGTGCAAACGGGGGCCATGTAACAGTAACGTCGGAAAGCGTCCCAAACGGCGATATGTCAAAATAGCGTGTTAAAGGCTGAAGACATACGCCCATCCTAGTGTGATACACCTTTTAGAGTATGTAAATTGTATCAGTGTTTAGTGGTTAGTTTATTATAGTGCCTATCAAAGCTGGTTACCCTAGTGTGTGGCTAATAACTTTAAGTGGTGGTATTAATATAAAGCGGGGGTGCTTCGATAGATTAATCGATTCACGTTCCTTGTGGGAAGCCAATAATTGTTGCGGCAGGGCGCGGTAGTAACGACAACCCTTACAGAATGGTAGCAGATACGGTTACGAGCAACCCTAATTACCTCACCATTTAGTCACACTCGGGGGGTGTGCTTAATTTAAAACCAGGCGAAATTTGGGCTAAGTGAATCTAACCGGCAACCTATAGGCAAAGTTTTATTTGTCGTGACAAGCCGCATAAAGCCACATGGCTAAGTCGACTTCCGGTAGGATTTGAGCATGTTTTTTCCGTTTTAATTTCACCTTTTTATAAATTTCAATATTCACACTAGGCATTAAATTCATTTGTACCATTTGTTAAATTTAACTTATACCACCCAACCCAAAACTTTTTATTCCCATTGTAGATTCAATTTCGTAATTTAACTTAGGCAACCAGTGACTACTTAACACAACCTACACCCTTGGTTCAGTGCAAGTACCAAAATATACTTGACAACAACACAGGAATTAATTATTGTATTCGTAAGTATAGTGCGCGAAATTTTATGGTGAGTTCTTGAATTTATGATTACTTCTAGCCTAATTTAATTATATTTAAATATCATACAATTATCTTGTTTTACAAAGATATAGCCTAGGGTATATAAAATTTTATGTATGTGTGTACCATGTCGCGAAATTTTACAGTGACTTCTTGAAATTAATACTAGCCTGATTCAATTATGTTTTGTTTAACTTAGATACCGTGCATTTGTTTTACAACAATATTGTCCCAAATTTATTAACGTAGTTCCAAGCATTTCACAGTAATAATTTTGGGTTAAGAAAGGCCAAAGATCTACAAAGTTCAAACCCAACCTGTTATAGAAGTATCCATTTCATTTAAACATTATAAGCGGCCAGGTATCGGCCTAATTCTGAGGAATATGAATGTAACAAAAAATAATAATAAATAAATAAAATAATAAAAAAACCAAAAAAAACCAAAAAAAATAAAACCAAAAATAACATTCATACACTTCCGAATAACGCAGCTTAAGGTTATTATGAGTGAACTTAGCCTAATTAACACCAATAAATTATTGATATTGGGGGACAGCCATGTAGCTCGTCTCGCTAAATTCAGTGACAAATGCAGACAAGTATACCACAAAAATAATGTAATATTCCACGGACTACCAGGGGCAACAACTTCCGTATTGAAGGCGTACGTCAAATGTCACTACAGGTCTCTTTTCCCAGCAGAATTGGTAGTCATCATAATCGGCTCAAATGATGTATTGCGAGATTACAATGGGAATACTTTAAAAAACAATTACATATCCATTATACGTCTTATTCGTAGACATAACCCTCCAGGAAAATTTCTTTTGTTTAAATTGCCCATTTTCCCATTAATATTTACAAAACTAAAGCAACAAAGCGAGATTCAGTTATTCAATCGTTTAGTGGCCACCCTTGCCAGTGAATATATACGAGTGGTAGAAATTGCACCTGAACATCTCTGGCCAATAGATTTTTTCCTCAAGGACGGACTTCATTTTTCCCCCACCGTCAATACAAAAATTTTATCCACAGCAATTATTTCGATTCATTAGGGCGACGATAAAAAAAAAAAAAAAAAAAAAAAATT
>JAGFPH010002733.1:140508-177835 GCA_018207615.1 Philaenus spumarius | reverse complement strand
GTCATTTTAAAGAAAACTATGAGGGCGTGACAAGAAATATACGATACGAACAAGTAAATTTAGACAGCCAATGAAAACCAAATAAAACACATTTAATAAATGCCAAGAAGTAATGACGTAAGATTTATACGTTCTAAAATGAAATCCTTGAGGGAGGTTCTATAATGAAAGAAAAGAGGAATTTCTGAGGAATCCTCACAAGAAACATATTTGATAAAATATGACAACTAACTGCAATATATAAGGTATTTCTGGAATAAAATGAAGACAAACACAGAGTACGTAATCTGTTTCTCTTTACTTGTTTTTGTGAATTCTGTTTAAACATTAATTTAAGCAGACGTAAGGAGTACAAATTCTAAATAGAATTTTAAATTCGTCTAGGTTTATCAATGCTGTAAATAATTGAGTTTTCCATACGCATGCGCAAAGCAACATTAACATTACCCACCTTAGTTAATTTCTCTAATTAAAATATTCCTGCATAAATAAGCAATTAAATTATGATTACACGTTTATTATTTTTTATTACATTTTTCATTTACTTTAAGAGGCAAGTATAATTAGATTACTCGGGATGGAAAGCAATTAGTAAAAGAATAACTGTACAACTATAAAAATAAATAGATTTTTTTAATAATAGATAAATGGTAAATTACAACAATAGCGAAGTCTATATATCTGTACTAATATTATAAAGAGGTAAATTTGTTTGTTTGTTTGTTTGTATGTAGGGGATAATCTCTGAACTAGGCTACTAAACCGATTGAAAAAATAGTTTTACTAATAAAAAGCTTCCCTATCCCTGAGTAACATAGGCTAATTCATTTTGACGAAAACATGTTTTATATCAATATTTGTAAATTTAGTCGGAAAAAATTCGGCCTAGACTGATGAACCAACACATATTTCAATAGCAATCAATTGAATCAATTGATTCATAGCAATCAATTGAATGAAATAACAGATAAAACAGGTGTTTGATCTAATATTTCCATTAACACCTGATTTCAAACTTTGAAGCAATTCTTTGTATTTCTAACTTTTAGGTTAGGTTTTTATTTAAGGTAAACCTGAGCCTTTCCGGTTCTTTTAACATTTATTGTAACTACTGTTATAAAATATACAAAATAATTTGATTTAAACATTTAACATTATTTACAATCTTAGCTTTGGGGTTATTATTAATCCTACACCTTTATTATGATCATGTGTATAGAAGGTTCCAAAGGGGTTGGCGTGCGTAGCACTCAGGGGTTTCCCCTAGTTATTAGTCTAATACAATGATGGTTAATTAAATTAAATACTCACGAAGGATAATAAATATATTGTGACCTATCTATACATACAATAAAACCGAGCCTTTCTGTGACGGTATCAACTGAGAACGGTTGAACGTATAGCGCTGGGGTATGAGCCTATATTGGGGATGTTACAGGCCTACATTTACTTTCTTTGCGTTGAGCCTAACAATACTAGGCTCAGTGTTGCAAGACTTGGACCTGTTTCCATTCTGTGCTTACAGCAGTCTTGAGTCGGCTCGCCATGGATGAACGATCTGCTGCAGCGTTTTTGATGATGGCTGGGGCATACCGTAAATATAAGAAAATGCGCAAACGACCAAGGTGGTTGATTTAGAGTTTTTTTGGCAAAATGTGAAGAGCACTCCATCGTCGACGCTGTCAACTAACAGAAAACCAATACTCTTGATCTGCACAAGTGCCCAACATTGTGTCGTGTTGGGCGCACAAAGCCACAGGTATTGCGCCTCAACATTTTTGTCCCCACATTGCTGTGCGCCCAACTTTGCGCAAGGTCAAGTTTATATTTATCCATTTCAACCTTGCCCAAAACAAAGTGCCCAGCTTTGAGTCCAACATTTATTTCGCCATCTCTTGGGTACGTTTTTTGCTTATAACTTTCGACTGGTAGGACCAAAATTCAATTTGAGTTACTCATTGGATTCAGATCGCCAAATTTTTTCAAATTGCCACTGAGCCGATTTGTAGATTGGATAGTTTACGAGTTATAAAACAAAAAGTGCGCACTTTTTTTGTTTTTGGTTTACCGACTTTTCTTAAACAGCTGTAGCTTTTTCAACGGTAGGTTTTAGGAGATCTGAAACCACCTTGCGATTGGATATTTAATTCTCTACAATTTTCATTCTTACATTTTTTCCTCCGACGTGATCTAACGGATCAAACCAGCAAAAAACGTTTGATAGTTTTTGTTGATGGTTTTTCGAAAATAAGTAGCATGCGGAAGACTACAATTATTCCAAATAGTTTTTCAGGACCAAGTTGCCATTTTTCACGTGGACAAAATCGTGGCTTTAGCTAATATATTATTTATAGAAGTTAGTTAAAAGTCTGAAGACAACCCTCTAACTGTTTAGTGAGTGCGTAGAGAAAATCAAAATTCATAAAACGTTTATAAGGCACAAAAATATGCTTCTTTATGTATAGGGTACTTTGGTCATATATAAAATTGGAAATTTTAAAGGCTCAAAATTTTTAAACGTATACCCCTATCGTGTTACCCCTCATTTTGAAGGTATTTAGAAAAGAAAACAATCAACACAAACTAAAGGTATCCATCTCTTTACTACCAAAATAAAAACACCATTGGTCAGAGTCCACTTGTGGAATGAGTTCACCTAGCTAGGATTAAACAAGAATTGTAATTATTAATT
The DNA here is from genome assembly GCA_018207615.1 of Philaenus spumarius. NCBI lineage: Eukaryota > Metazoa > Arthropoda > Insecta > Hemiptera > Aphrophoridae > Philaenus > Philaenus spumarius. The sequence continues at coordinate 175,143 of JAGFPH010002733.1, read as the reverse complement.
ATTATTATTATTTTTGGTAGGGTTGAGATAGAGACCTCTAGTTTGCGTTGTTTGTTTTCGGCTATAAAGGCCTTTAAAATGAGGGGTCACACAATAGGGGTATACATTTAAAAATTTTGAGCTGCCAAGAAAATTTCCAATTTTGGATATGGGGGCAAAGTTGCCGCACAGATAAAAAAAAATTGCATTTGTATGCTTTATAAATATTTTATGAATTTGGCTTTTCTCTACCCACAGGGTTAAAGGGGTGTCTCCAACTGTTTAAAAACCCTCACTAAATCTAATTTGTCATGTCACTAAAGAGCTGAAATTTGGCACATTTGTTAAAAGTGATAAATAATTAAAAAAACTCACATTTAGTTTATTTGTGTTTAATAGGGTAAATAAACATAATAAATATACAGCACCATATGGTGACACCTACAAAGTAAATGCATGACTGGGTCAAAAATAAAACTGGTGGATTTTAACCGGGAACTTTTATAGTATTTTACATTCTGATCGATTTTGGGAAAACCAAATGGGCTACAAAAAAAATGTGCAGAATAATTGCCTGTATTAAATTTTTTTAGATAAATACTCGAAAAAGTTTCATTCTAGTTCGAAAAATCTCAAAAAATGGTTACTTCCAGTCAAAAAAAGTGTTCCGGTTGGTGAATTTTTGGGCAGCGAACTCGTCTGAGTGACTTAGAAAACCAACGTTTGTACCTAATCGGACATAAAATGCGGCCATAGAGTGCGACCTTATAAAATACAATTTTTAATGACACCCCAAAACATGTTCTGTGGACCATGATCGGTGATCATTTACTACTCCTGAACTTAGGTCTCGCCGTAAGAGTCATTGAATTAGCTCATCTTTCCTATGGAATTCGGTAACTATGCAATATCGTTAAATTACAAAGTAAGTTAGCTTGTGAAAATTGAATTCAGTACTGAGCGATACATTAAAATTTAATGCTATACTCGAGCAAACAATAAGTAAATATTATGTTTGCATATACATTCCATTTTTTGTTTGTTATTAATACTTGTTTAATTTAGAGTCATTTTTCCAATTTCCTCCAACGGAAGAAACAATTCATTTTCATACAGTACCAAAGCAAAGGTTATTCTTTAGCTAGTAAAAACACAGCCAACACAAAATCAAGCAGTAAAAAGCAATATGGGAACAAGTTAAGAAATTTGTATCATACTGCACTAGAATCACATGAACACTTAGTTAATTAAATTACATTATTAATTGTTCTACTGATATGCGATTTAACCTATCACAGTGCTGCTATCAGTTGTAAAACAGCTGAACCTTTTGAAGTTACAGCTGTTGCAATTTTAAAGTACCGCAACGCACTGTTTACGTACAGTACCTTGTGGTCCTAGTACCATAAAGAAATCAGCTGACTTTTAGAGCAAGTAGTAAATAACTACAATTACCAGTAACTTTACGGGGACGTAACGAGGGCATTAAAAACATCAGTTTATAATGCAGTATGGTAAAAAAAATATGTTTTCTTGTGTAAAAAGGGATCAGGAAGTCTGTATTATATGAGTGAATAGCTTTTAATTGGCTGAGAATATATTGTTCTCGTTTAGGCCTATAAACAAAATAATTCAACACTTATGCTCCGTTCTAGGCAGCTCTTTGTTACACAGTTAAGCGCCTAGAGATATTTTGACTAACTACAAACACATATTCTGTATAACACTACATCTATTTTGGATCCGGATGTAAAAGCTTTTTTCACAAATCAGTTCCAATGATGTAATTACAAGAAATACTTGGCGACTCGCCAACGCCTGTTTAATGTGATCTGATGAGATGACTATACTAACTAACCTAGCCTCTTCAATCTGACCTATTAATACACTTCCCATTTATAACAAGCCACAAAGGCAACAAAGTCAAGGGAACTAAACATATTACTTACACCGTTCAACTATTGATATGTTGTGTTATGAGACTTTATAATAAGCCATAAGATATTACATTTTCTTTAAATCACCATTGCGTTAATTCTACTGTAAAAATCGTTTTTTAAATAAACCAACGTTACAAAAAAAGTACTTGTTGATCGGTTGGAGGCTGAGCCAAATTTAAAAGTTATATAAATAATAACGTAGTATAGAACCGGATGTAACCACTGAATTCAGTTTCACATATTTGTAATAATACTAGTGGAAAAAATAATAATACATGTTTAAAAATTTACTTAAACTAAATTAACAAACTCAATTTAGTGAGTCAACTGAAAAATTTATTTAAAGTGACTTGTGATTAAAATAACATTCGTATGATCAGGGCAAATGGTAGGGCGTGTATTAAACACACGAATGTTAAATGTTAATGTAATTTATTTTATATGGGTAGCTATCCCAAATTGGTTATTATTAAACTTTAAGGGTAGTTATATCATTTCATTACCTTGACTTAAGTAGTCAAATTGAAAATGGTTTTTATATCACTTAAGAATAGTAAGTAGTACAGTACAAAAATTTAGTTTTATAGCTTGTAGGAAGTTAGTGGAATATATATTTACTGTACAGGGGTACCAACCCCATTTTAACCACTTAGACTGTAGTAATTATAATGTCTAAACACTCCTGGAATTAATGTGGATAAGCTGTGAAGTCGGTCCAATAGTTTTTGAGTCTTTAGAGGACAAAGAAACATTCATTTTTACATATAGAGATTAAAGCCATTATTTAGTTTCCTTTAAGTTTTATAATAAAACTAGGGGAAACCCCTACAAGCCAATCCCGTTGGAACCTTCTACACACATAATCATGTTATGTTTTCTTTATAATAAATGTGTAGGATTAATAATAACCCCAAAGCTAAGATGGTAAACAATGCTAAATGTTCAAATCAAATTATTTCGTATATTTTAAAACAGCAGTTATAATAAAAGTTAAATGAACCAGCAAGGCTCAGATCTACACTTTAATAAAAACCTATCTAAAAGTTAGAAATACAAATAACTGCTTCAAAGTTTGAAATCAGCTGTTAATGGAAATATTACAGCAAACAGCTGTGTTATCTGTTATTTTATTCCATTGGTTGCTATGGTAGTTAATGTAAATGCATTCAAGAAATATGTGTTGGTTCGTCAGTCTAGGACTAACCTAAGATTTTTTTCCGACTAAATTTACAAATATTGAAATAAAAAATATTTTTATCAAAATGAATTATAGCCTATGTTACTCATGGATAGTGTAGCTTTTTATTAGTAAAACTATTTTTCAATCGGTTCAGTAGTTCCAGAGATTACCCCCCTCTACATACAAACAAACAAACAAATTTGACCTCTTTATAATATTAGTATAGATATATAGACTCCGCTATTGTTGTAATTTACCATTTATCTATTAGTTGCACAGCTATTCTTTTACAAATTGCTTTCTGTCCCGAGTAATGCAATTATACTTGCCTCTTAAAGTAAATGAAAAATGTAATAAAAAATAATAAACGTGTAATCATAATTTAATTGCTTATTTATGCACGAATATTTTAATTAGAGAAATTTTACCTCTTTATAACATTAGTAAAGATGAAATAGAAAAAATTGTTATCAAAAAGAATATATAAAAAACATTTTTATGTTACTCAGGGATAGTATAGCTTTTTATTAGGAAAACTATTTTTTCAATCGGTTCATTAGTTCCAGAGATTACCCTCTACAAACAAACAAACAAATAAGCTTTGCCTATTTATAATATTCGTATTGATATAGATAATATTGAATATTTATACTTTTGTATAGACTATTAGTTAGGGCTGCCCATAAAAATTTCACTAAGTCATTCATCTAAAATTTGTACTTTTTTGTTACTATTCCAATGGCACGTTACCAGTGTAAAATAGTGGGACATATTTTCTAATCATCAAATTGTATTTATATTGAAAACGGTTTGAGGCTGAATGAATCTACTTATTTAACTTGATTTGCTCAAATTTTATTTTGAAGACCGATTAATTAAATGTCAATCAATTGTTCTATTTCTGAAGCAAGGTTTAACCACGTCTGGCACAATACAATTTTTAGCGAATTTCCTTAAAAAAGAAGAGCTATTGCAGTGACCCTTATGGTGAGACCTACACTCGATTCCACATTCACAGTGCAGTACAGGTCTTACGGGAGAATATGCTACTACCATTACAGCGAACATCATGTTTATTGTCATGCGGGTTGCGTCAACTGACCGAGCGTAGCATGGCAGTTGATGTTCTTTAGTTGGCTATTATCGCTGAGACTGTCGTAAGTATAACATGACTTATGGGCGCTCTGTACTGCAAGGTGAACATGGAATCGAATATATGTCGGGAGTAGTCAATGAGCACCGATTATGATCCCCAGAATATGTTTTGTCTTTGAAAATGTTATATGTGTTCGCAATCTAACGGCCTCGTTTTACTTCCGATTTGGTCCTATCGCTGGTTTTTCACGTAGATCGGACGAGTTCGTTTACCAAAAATCCAACAATCGGAAGCACTTTTTTTAACCGCAAGTCTATTTTTTCAGATTTTTTGTAGTATACTAGATTTAAACTTGTTTGCTTTTCTAACTAAAAAAATTAATATAAGAGATTATTCTGCATATTTTGTTTTTTACATGAAATTACAGCATATCTCCCAAAATTGATCAAAACGTAAAATACCAATAAATTAACCGGTTCAAGTCCACACGGAGATTTCATTGCGGGTGCAACATCTGGTCCAAAGCAGACTGCCGGGATGAAAACTCACAAAGCGCAGCCCATAACCCGAGGTCACAAGTTCTAGGTGCAAACTCGCAAAGGGAGTTTTTCTGGAGTGGAACAAAGCAGCGCGTAAGCTGGGACTGAAGGCTAAGGTGCAAAAAATTCTTAATTTATTTTGTACACGTCGACGGCTATAAATGCAGTTTCGAGAGTAGACCAACTTCCCACATAGTTGGTTGAAACTCTAAAATACATGAATTTAATTTTGGAAATTCGCTCAACTCACATCAGCGGTTTGGCTGAGTGATCGAACTTGATTTACTCAAATTTTATTTTGAAGACTGATGAATTAAATATCAATTAAATGGTTTATTTCTGAAGCAAGTTTTAACCATGTCTGGCACAATCAAAGATGCTAATTTTTTCTTTTAATTACAACAACTTTTACCGTCACAAAATGTAATTACATCGTATTACGCAAAATATTAAGCACTTTTACTATTGTTCTAAGGGTTGATTTTTTATGAAAACGTTTCCTGAATTTTCTAATCTAAGAACGAATTCAAGGTATAAACTGCAGTGCCCTAGGTATACAATTTTAAAGTAAAAAAATCATATTTTCATAACAGATCAAATAAAAAATCGAGCTGGACAAATGAACACACTCGTATTATTAAGTAACAATATTTGACATGCTTGTTTAATATTAAATACATGTTGTATTGTTAATCAAATTGTCTTATACGACCATTCTAAGGCCTAGCTATGTACCCTTATGTCTCCGAGAAATATTATTTAAGCACCACAGGATTCATTGAAAGGACTATACAAAATTAACAAGGAATATTGTGAACACTAGTTGTAATTACGAAGGCATTGTCGTCTCTCTACATCCATGGCAGTGTCTGTCTCTTATTGATTGCAAATCCCTCATTATGACTTGAAATCCTCTCGACTCCCTCATCTTAGTTTGGGTTTGCAACACGCTACTCTAGGTTATGGTTACAGAGTAATCGAATTACATAATATTATTGAAGATATTGTTTATTCACAAGACTCAGAAACTGTGTAGGCGATGAAAACCATCTTGGTTAGGATAAAGTATAAGTGGCTCATAGCTTTTATGGTAAACGCATCATTATCATTATATTAATTCGTGAACATCAGAATTTTTAGTACTTTTTTTTAATATTTATTATACAAGGAGAGGAATGGAGCTTATATTATTCAAAAGGTACTGTGCCATAGATGTGCAGAAAACCAAAATTATGTGTATATTGTGCCGTTGAGACAATTAAAACAAAATAAACTAAGCCTAACCTAAAGTTGTGTTGCTAAACTGGTTATCCATTGTGTTATCTCTTATTTTATGCAGTTGGTTGCTATGGCAATTATATGTGTATATTGCGTTAAAATAAAATAAAATAACTAGGCCTAACCTAACATTGTGTTGCTAAGCTGGTTATCCGAATCCGCTGTTATCTGTTATTTTATGCAGTTTGTTGCAATGGCAATGAATATAAACATATATTTTTGTACGTCATGGGTTTATATTTTTCTACACACATGATATTTCTATAAAACACATCAAACAATTAATTAAAATCATTTTGATCACATTCACGGCTGTATGACCTAACATAATATCCCTTTTCCTTCCATGAACAGGAAAATATTTGTTTACATTAACCAAACAAATACTTAAGAGTTGTTTCCATTTTTTCACATTGAAATATCACTTATCTTTATTTATTTGTTGAATTATTCTACTGTTTAACCCTACAACTGTCAATGTTAATGTTTTACAACGCCAAGTCATTTCGGTGCGTGTACAAACATATTTTCAAAAATTCGCCAAATATAGTAATTGTATACCAATGCACCAGTGTTCTATACCTTTTTTTGTAGAGAAAGGTTAAAAAAACTATGTATTTAATTAAAAAATTGATTGATGCAAAATTGTAAAAGTTATTAGCTCAAGAAGCAAAAAATTTTCAGTAATGAAAGGAAAAAGTTCAACTTTAGGCCTACATAACAAATAGTAAACATTTTTTCGTAAACGTAAAAAGTTTTGTAATTTAGTTCTAAATAGAACTGTATAAAAACATTTAACGATTTCAAATTTCTTATTTTGAAAACACCAATTTTTATGTTCAAAATACACGATTGCTAACAAAACCGCCTAGTTTGAAACGTAATTTACTAATATAAGCTTTGCCCAAAAATGAAATATTATTATAACAAAGTGTAGAGAATAAATCAAAGAATTGAACTGTATACTCGTATATTACCTTATCATAAAAGTGTTTTACTTAGAATCAATTGAACTATAAAAGTGAGATGAAACAAATGAAACCTCGTGCGGACAAAGGAAATTCAAAATATGACCGTTAAAGACAATGGAAACAGCCTTGTTTTGCGAACTCAAGCGGTAAGATGAATTCTGTGCAATGAACTTACCACTGCTGTTTGAATAACATCTAAAAAGTCAAATATAGTTTGCTTTACATCAAATGAAAGATTGAACTTTGGTCTATAAATAGATATCAAAAAGTCTATTGAAATAATTCGAATTACAAAAGATATCTCAAACGCAAAATGTGTTGTTTTATTGGTTGAAATCTGCTCAATTGCAAAGGTTTACAGACAATTCCATATCTTTGGAACTATTTGTCCGATTTTTGATTGGATGACAGTTTCAGATAGGTAAAAGTGTGATGAATCCTTCAGTATAGATAAAACTCAGAAAAAATAACGGGCGGGCTGTAGGAAACGGGAATTAAAGGTAGTTTCGGCGCATTAAAATTGGCGCTACATTGGCTTTTAGAAAACTCAAAAATTGCAACGATGATTACGTATGTAAATATACGTTTTAGAAAAAACTTGTAAATGCAAAAATTAAAGTTTAGATCATTTCCTTTCCAACGGTTTTTGATTTATTGTGATTGGATGATTTTTAGTGGATGAAATAATCAAGTCAAGTTGAGTTGTCACAGACTATACAATTCACTACGGCAGGGCGTTGAGACCACTCAATTTGACAGATAGAGAGTTAATAGTTGAATTGTTTACTTCTAAGGAATTTCAGATGTTTACCAAATATTTATCATTAATTAATTTATCAAGCTTGTAATTAATTTCCAGAGTGAAAAACAAGTTGAATTTCTTTACTTTAGAATCAAAATTGGTTGAATTTTGACAACAGGAGGCACTAGTATTTTTAAATGGATCGACACAGAAGGTAAACAATGTTAGTCTGAAATTTTTATTCTTGAGTAAAATTGGATTTCGTAGGAGAACACATCTACATCAGATTGTATCATCTAGTTGTTTTACAATATTAAATTCCCACTATATTTATTTTAGCATTAAAACTTGGACAAAACCTAAGAGAATAATTTAAAGTATTATTTACAAATACTGACACTGTTTGTATAAGCAGTAAGAAAATCATTTGCAAAAAAAATTACGGTAAACATCAGCATTCATTAGTTCTTCAAAATGATTCACCAATACTAACAATAAACAACAAATATTCTAGATGAAATAAAATTGAATTATATAACACAAATTATTTAAATGGATATTGAATTGATTACATTGATGTTAATAAGTTAAAGCCCTCTAGAAATTACTTTAGAGATGTAGCCACAGGATTATACTGTTTATTTGAAAACAGTCCATTAATAGTAACTATTCAAAATATAATTTGTTTATAGAATAGTATTTCCACTAATTAAACCAACAAATTTTCACTAATTGTTTGTTAATTAACTTTGCAAAAGCTTAAGTAGATAAAATAATGAAGAGTTTTGGTAATTACAAACCATGCCACAATTATTAAACATGTCAACAAAATATGTTTAAATTAATTATAAAAAAATTAAACCTGTGTTTTAGAATACCGAAAACTATGAGCTATTTTTATATTAAGTACAAAGAGCAAAAGACTTGATCATTGCTACCATTAAGTACAAAAATACTGAACTGATTCATAGTTATTACCATATACCGAATCGGTAGTCGTATCGGGTAGTCGTTCAACCACGATATAACGTAGACGTCTACCCGAATTACATGTCCCAGTTGTGTGTTTTGTGTTGTAAGTTAAATGTTTTTGTGTTATATGTAATGTGAATGTTTTAATATCTGATGATGAAACATATGTTTCGAAACGCTCATAGACATAGAACAAAGTCACACGACTGATAAAAGAGAAAATTAGTTATATCCTTTTGTGTCTTGGATACTTATACAACGAGTTTAAATTATATTATAATGTAAACAAATGGATACAAAAACAAGGCACAACAGATGAAAGTCTACCTTGAGAAATGTCAAATGTGTGACAACACTGGAAAGGCAGGACTTTCTTGATTAGTTGTCTCAATATTGGCAGTATAACACGAGTAAGGAATAAGTACAACAAAAATCTTGAAGCGATAAATAGTACATAGAGTATTATGTAAAAAAAAAACAATAAAAGTAAGGAGAAACATATGAGAAAACGGTCGTGTTGAGTTACACTTTCATGGACAGTCGACACCAACTGTCACTTTAGATATTTTAAGTTTTTTTGGAGTTAAAAAACAAAAACATTTCGGTAAGTGTAAATCATTGATGCGGGGCCCCGCCGGCCGGTCGCCTGGTTCGCCCGTACCTGGAACCGCCACTGTATATTGGTAATAAAAGGTTGTATATATTCATTTTATAACCTAAAACCAAATCTTATAACATATTATAGCCTACATTAGTTATATAACTCACATATTAAAAAAATAACTTAACAAAACATTATATTATTGATTGAAGTTGTAAACATAACCCTAAAGTATACAATTTGTTTAAGTATTACAGATGAGTGAAATCAGCTGTTATATTATATTGTAACATATGTACGGTTGTACACTCGCTTTTATAGGAGTTGGTACTAACTTTCAATAAGCTTCTAAATAACATGGGATGCAACAAAAATGATTTCAAGATTAAAATAAAATTTTCTATGATTTATATTGGTAGCCTAATTGATTTTTTTGTAGAAGAGTTGATTAAAGAGAAGATGACAAGACCTATTCAATACCATATGTTGATTCCTGATACAGTATTCCTAAATTTACATCCAAATACAATTCCAGCAATAACACAATAGTCCACCTAGGTGATACGTCGCAAACACAGGAAATGGCGTGCTAAATTCTGCAATGTTATTAAAAGAAGTGATTTCCGTTACAAGAATAACTCCCTTGTTCTTCAGTATATTTTTGACTAACGACAACGAGTTTATTGGTTATATTAGGCGCATGCGATCAACTATAAAATTTAATTGGCAGAAACCGTGAACTTTATGAATCCAAACGTTAATGTGTTTACAGGAAAAAAAAACATTTTTATTGTCACGAATCGAGACGCATTGCACAAATTTTTGTTGTTCTGACCTTTTTTCAAAACTGCAATCATGAGGTTATGAGAAATAATTTTATTTAAGTTTTTATCCATTTCGGTTTGATTTAATTTTATTGAACTGTTTTTCAAATACGATAATGGCTTAAAAAGTTAGGATAATATGGAGTTATGGGCGACCATACCAATGGGTCCCTCTCAGCTACCAAGGAAAGGAAAATATGTATATTAATAACTATAGTCAGATATTTTCTATTAAGAGAATTATTTAAAAGTCAGGATTAAGTAGAAGTGGTTTAAATAAATGTTATGTATTATTTCAAAATATATATGCTGTACTTATTGCTGAAGGAGGGGACGATACTTCGTAATCCCCATAAAAAACGAAGTATGTGTCTAGCACCCCCTAGAAAACATATGGGTGCTCTTGTATGGGGAGTAGTAACAGATAAAAATCCTATTCTACAGAAAGTTTATATTGTAATCCTGCTTTATTCAGACATGTTTAAATAGTAAACCCTATTTCTTATAGTTGTAATATGTTATTTTATCTTCTTTTCGACTAAATTATTTTCTTTCTAATCTCGACTGTTAACCAGTTGCAACTGATCCAGTTTCTTCACATCATCATTTCTTAAGGATATAATTTCCAGGTGGGTGAATTTAATTTATAATCGAAAATAAAGTGGCTCAAATTCTGGTAAATGTTACAATATGTTCAATAACAGCTTCTAACATACCAATAAACATAAAAAACAGTATCAACTAGAGATAATTTTACACAAAATTTTGAGTAATTTTGCATTTTGAGTAACTAAAATAAGTGAAGGTAAAACAATTAATTAGAATGTAAAAGATTTTCTCATGCCTCATTTTATCGGCCTTGTAATCAATTTAAAAAGTTCTATTAATAGAACTATAAAAAATAATGATCTTTCTTTATGCACTTATTCATGTAAACTAAACAATACAATCGGAACTGATTCAATTACAGACAAGTATATAGCAATGAGTCATTTTGTTAATCACCTTTACCTGAATCATGACTAATTTGAACCGATAAGCATTTGTTAACAAACTTTCCACTAACCCTAGAAGTGGCAATGAAATTTCAGCAGAATGGCAGGCCATTTTGGTGTGTTTTGCAAGCATTTTTTTTTAATTCCACTAATATAGTAATTATAGCCCAATCCAAAAGTGTACAACACTTTTTAATAGGAAAAGGTAAAAAGAATTCATAAATATGTGCAACTTAAAAATTGTTTGGTGTAAAATTTTTAAAGTTATTAGCTCAGAAAACACAACATTTTCAGTAACGGGAGCAAAATTCCAACTGTATGCCTACAAAGTATATTTTTCAAAATATATAAAAGTTTTGTAATTTAGTTCTAAATAAAAGTGTATAAAAATATATATTAATTTCAAAAAAATGTTCAGAAAAACCTAGTTTTATGTACCTACTACAAGACCGCTACTTGGCCAATGGTGTACCGGAATCTGAGATCATCTCAGAACGTTTCAACACATCAAATCTAAATCAGTTTAACAAAACATATAAGAAACTTCTGGTTTTCTTTTCAAAACGATATCAAATATCATTATACAGATTTATACAGATTTATACCAGATATATCGATTGCAAAATATGCTTTCTCATGGTTGAAAACTGCCCAATGCAAGAGTTTATTCCCTTCCAGTTTTGTAATATTAAACAGTTTCCAAAACTTGTTTTACATAATGTCTAATCTTAACATTAAACATCAACTATGTGCTTATAAAAATCTACTATGAAATTAAGTTTTCATTTTCCACTAAACCAATTCATTGTTTCAATCACCGTTCGAATACCCTTAAATTGTAAACAATACCCTGGTGAATGGAGCTTAAAAGTGCTTATTGATGGTATTGTATTGATTTGCTGTCATTCTCCACACACGTCAATTGCAATACAACATCATGTAACCTTTATAGAAATGCTAACACAATATCAATAACACAATATTGTTCGAATGTATATATTTATTGTAAAATGGGGAAACCATATTGCATTCATACAGTATACTTCTACAAGTATGACTAATCTCATATCAGGCTATTAAACAACAACATCTGGTGTGATAAGCTGGAGTATTTGAACATTATCAGCTTAACATGTTAATTACTCCACAAAGATGGGAATAGTTTAGTTAGCCTTGTTCTTCCCTAGTCAATTTTTAACTATAACAAAAGACACCAAAAACAAAAATCAAAACAAATAATAAAGTTATAAATAATTATTGTGACCTACCGTCTCCAATATTCTAATTTTTTTACCGTTGTACGATGGCCGTTTCGGCTATTCATTCATTCCCAAGTTTCGCAGCCGGACAATCCTTGTCAATCGTTGAAACACTCAATCACGGTACATTAAAACGCAATAATAAATTAGTGTATAAACACGACACATTTTTTCAGCCAAAGAGTCACTTGAAATTTGTGTTACCACCAAATGAATTTGGCTGAATAGCCAAAACGGCCATCGTACAATAGTAAAAAAAATCAGAATATTGGAGATGCTAAGTCGCAGTAATTATTTATTATAAACAATAGTCGGAATCGTGACAACCAAACGTTATAAAAAGTTATACCTTTATAAACCCTACAACAGCATCGTACACTATTTGTTATCTATACCTATGACAAAGGAAGACTGCAACCTCAAACTACAAACTATCAATTAAATTCCAGCAGCAAACGCATATAGTCCAGAGATGGTTGACAAATTGATTGTTATACATAGAAACAAACTCTTTCTATCAACATCACATAATTGCCCTAAAGTACCACACGATTACGGAGACAAGCTGAATTATAAGTTAAAAAATACAATGGCAAAATATAATTGTCACTTACAAAACCCCCATTGAAATCAAAAGTCTTGAACAACTTAAATACCCAAAAACACACCAACTATAAAATCACATGTAGTGATTGCCTATAAATGGCTTCCTTCTTCGTCACGACAACACCAACACCAGGTGAAAGAGTCGATATTAACAAATCTTTTATTGTAACTTTATGTTTCATTTTGAAGTTTGAATCCATTCTTATAGCATAGAGAAAAAAATGTGACGGGTACCCACCAACTTATATGACAATGACCACTGGGGTGAACTAGACGGGGGTCGCGCCACAAAAATACATATATAATGTCTCAAACTAAAAAAATATTTTGTGACAGGGAATTAAAAATTTATGAAATTGATGTAATAAGCGAAACCATAGATCTTGAATAATAAATAGATCTTGCATCTATACGGGGGTTGTGTGCCGGAAAAAAGGTGTTCGCGAAAATAGTACATGATCGCGCCGCGAGGTAGCGCTAGGGAGAAAGCATTGTAAGCATTGGTGTTTCCAACCAGCTTCCTTCGTTTCCCCAATAGATAGCGCCAAAAAAGTCGAATTTCCAGTGGAACAATATATTGCATTGGATCGGAGTTCTATTAGGTTATCCAAATACAATGGCGAAACCTAGATCAAAGTATACTCTAAATTTAATGAGAATGTACGATATAAAAAATTTAATTTATAATGCAATCCCACCTTGTTCTAAGGTCACTGGTGTAAATAACTTATTGTTTTAATTCATTTTGTATTTTATATTCTTTTGTGATTAGTTTTAATTGATTATTTTATTCCTTTACATTTAAAATAATGTTTTGAAATAATTGCAGACTAAGTCTGGCAAAATTATTCATCTATTTAGTTTCGTTATTTTTTAGTGGAAATATTTTGAACGTTAATTGTTGCAAATAGCTCGCTAATTCTGACCAATCGTATTCTTCCCGCTCGAATATAACACGGCTATTGTTTCGTTGTGTTAAAGGTACAAGGTTTGGAAAACAAGAAAGAAAAGTAAGTATAAAGTGGGATGTGAAATGACTAATGATGTGCTGAACAGGTGAAGTTATTGTTTAAAATCTTGACGTTACCGATATTAAGGAAAATCTTTGCTAACGATAAATATATTTTTCTTTCATAAAAACAAAACCTTTAGTGTTATTAGTAGATTTTACTGTGAACAAAAAGTATACAGCTTAAACAGTAAAACTGACTTTGTTAGTAAGTAAATAATAAATAACTAGTAGGTACCCACAGCTTCAGCAAAGATAAGTATATGAGAATTAAATCAATTTCGGGCAAATATGGAGTCTTATTCTTAGTATAAAAAGGAAATTGTAAACATCAATATTCATTGATTTGGGGGTTGGTTTCATCATTTTCACCCCTTTGACACAAAAAACTGAAATGATAGTACATTGTTCTTTATTTGTATCACTTTAAGAAACAAATGTGTCAAATATTAGTTTACTCTAGGTTTATAGATAAGAATAACAATTTGATTAACGAGTATTAATTATTTTTTCTGTGTATCATTTAAAAGATAAATGTACTGAATTTCTGCTCCCTAGATTCAAGGAAAGTATAACAATTAGTATTTGTTTTAACCCTTAAAGCGCTAAGCTGAAATATGGGCTACCGCTCATTTAGAGTTAAAAAATATATATTTAATTTCTCAATAATCTTTTTAAATTTTGATTCTTAGTGTTAAGAACTACACACAAAAAATACTCAACTAATTAAAATTGTTTTAAATATTTTTTAAGAATTAAAACAAACTCATACTACACTTAGCAGGGTTTAGAATTATTCAAAAACTAAATACATAAAAGCAATACTTATTGTTGTCTAAAAAATAAAATAATTACATACTAAACCAAGAAAAACAAGAACTTATACAAAACTAAAACTTCGGCATGAATATCAGTCAGCTATCAGTACAAACAAACAAGGAACAGCTGAGTGAAACAGAAGCGTCTATAGGCGTAAGCTGCGCTGAGAACATTTGCGATAGTAGACTCATTTTCTCTTGCGACAGAACATAGACCGATAAAGCGTGACAGACATTGCTTATATTTTTGATTTGGTATAAACATACTGAAAGATCATCACTCTCTGCTCTATTGGAAGTTTCGTGAACTATGGAATCATCTAAGCATGTGTTTATGTATTTGCGTTTAAAAGCACTAACCATGCTTAGATATTGGGTTGTGTCGCGTCTAAAGGCGGTAGCCGCCCGTTAAGAGTTAATGGTGGTTTCCTCATTTTCACATCTTAGATGTAAGTAATCCAAATAATAGTGCATTAATGTTCCTATCTATCACTTGATAAATGAATGTGTTTAATAACATCTATCGAAGCTTTATGGGAAGTATACAAATTTATGTTTATTGTATTGGGTTATCCAAATTTCAACCCAAAGGCGCAAGTAATCAAAATGGATGTGTTTCTCTTTCCTATATAACTCAGATTAATAAGTGCCAAATTTCAGCTCTCTAAGTGGGAAGTTAATATTTATATTTACTGAATAGTAGTAGATACATCTTGTTTACCCCCTTAGACAGAAGTTAGTAAAATGCACAAGGTTTTGTTTTTCTATGTATCACTTAAGAAATAAACTAAATTTCAGCTATCTAACGTCAAGAAAAGTATAAGAATTAATATTTAATTATCCTATTGTTGTTATCCTATTGTCATCTCTTAACCTTTTGCGCTCCATAGGCGAACTCAGTCCGACATCGCTAATTTGCCGTTGCGCTCCATTGTCGGACTCATTCCGAACACGTTTTAATATGATTTCTATGTTCTAAACAAGAGTAGAATCTGTGGTTTTTGGTCTAATGAGACTTCAATGTTGTTAAAACAGTTTAGAAACCAGTAACAGATTATATTTGCTGTTGAATATATTTTATATCTCTCTGAAGTTAAACAGCTGTTTGCCAGTCATGATCAAGAAATACAAGTAGCTTCATCTTTTATCTTGCGCCTTGTAACTTTTGTTTACGCTTTTTCAAGTGGTATTTATTTTTACTGTACGTTATTATTTTGCAGTTTTGTGTAAATTTTGTTAATGTAAATAATTTAAAGATCTTGTTTTTGTTTTATTTTGTGTTGAGAAATGGCAACTGTTTAAACTATACGTTAACATGGTTATGTACCATTATTTCGCAGAAATTTTATTGTTAAAATAAATTTTTGAATAAATATAAATACAATTGACATACTTAAACAGACATATTTCCTGTAAAAACTATTTTTTAAGCTCTAACCATTTTTATTACTACTTTTAAATTCATAAAAAAACATATTTTTTTTTTGACCTAATATATTTAAAATAGGCCTACTCAATAAAAAAATGTTGTTAAACCTCAAAAATATTTTTTAAATTATTTATTATGGTCACATTCAGTGTAATAAAGTATTTTAAAAGCTCTAAACTCTATTATTCTTATTTTTAATTTCATTACAAAACAAAAAAATTGATTGATTGTTTTGACCGATTATATTCAAAATAGGCCTACTCAATGAAACATTTTTTATTTAATCTTTCAAAAATTGTTTCCTTATTCTCTGTTTTATTCCGAACAAAATGATATATAATAACTTATATTTACTATTTATAGGCATTTTTTAGCGAATTTACAAAAATAATTCTGCAAACAGTAATATTTTAATTGGAGCTGGTGGAGCAGCCAAGTGTCAAATAAATAGAGTGCAAAAGGTTAAACACAAGTAATCAAAATGCCTGAGCTTTACTTTTTTCTGTATCACATAAGAAACAAAGGCACCAAATTTCAACTATCTAGTTTTATGGGAAGTAGTATTAATTCTGTTAGTTTAGTTACCCCATTTTCACCCATTATACACGAGTAATCGAAATAAGTTCTTTGTTGTGCTAATTAACCACTATTAAACCGAATTTGGCCTCGATCAGTCAAAAAATCTCCAACACACATATTAATGCATAGCTAACATATATCAAATTTTTTGATTAGCTAAAAAACTACAAATTGGACATTTACATTTTGTTGAAGAAAGGGGCGTTTATCTATAGACTATCTGCAAATTAATCAATGTGTGATGATGACGGTATACCACTGAAACCGGTAGTCCACTAGGACAAACAATGATAGTTGGCGTTAAGATATTTATTAACCAAAACTAACTGACTATAGTCCTGGAGACTAGCAACACTATGCACAAATAAATACTTTAATATGTAGCATATTAACACCTGACCCCGTAACATGGCGGGGATTCCCAGCTTATTCAGTTATTTCTGTAATACTTTGGGGTATTGTTAGGGTGAAACTCCAGGATTTTCCCTCTCAGGGATCACACACCCTTAAGAGGCGGTTTTAGGTGTTCTTAAGAGGTTAGTGACCACAAATTAACAGCTTGGATATTTTACGGGAAAACGCTGCCAACGTGTGTAACGGCGTAATTGATTTTGTTTTAAATAATATTAATGTTACTTTTCGTAATGTATATATCTTGCAGTACAGTATTAGTTTTATTTTTATAATTTATTTTATTTTAGCACTTGTAGAGTGTTTCAATCAAACTCTACAGCTTAATTTAAAAGGTTAAGTCTACGCGTGTGACGATGTCACAAGATGTAGAGGTCTGTTAGTGGGAATTGAGACAATGTTGAATAAATGTTTTAACTAACTTTACTTAATAATAAACGAATAAATTTTTTGCACAAAAAGCTTCATAGGGATCTAAAGATTGCAACAAAAAATAATTATTTAATAACAAAGAAAAATAATTCATACAAATACAAAAATTGTGAAGTGAGGGAATCAATGTTACTTTTTCTATGCGTGTAATAGGGTGTTAAAGCAAATTCACTTTTCCAAGGCTTGAGATCCCCAGAAAATAGGATAAAAACAGCCAATGTTCCAAAATCAACTTATTTAAGCTGTTAAAACAACAAACCAAGTCACGCTATTTTTTTTTGTCTTCCACTTATTGAGTCAAGCACTACTAAAATATATATATTTCTACATTTCTGTGTTTAAAAAAATGTAATCTTAGAAATATATTCTCTTGTATTTACCCAAGAATGACCTTAATAAAATGTTTTTTCTGAACATGTCACATTGTTTTAAAAGCTACAAAGAAGGAAAACCAATTTCACATGCAGATACACAAAGAGCAAGCAATAAAGAAATCTATAACTCACTGTCTTTTTTCAGATGATGAGGTAGCGACTAGGTCATATATTTGGGCACCATTTTGGGACGTATTTACCAAAAACAGAGCTTTCTTATCTGCAAAAAAAAAACACATATAAAGAAAGACGCTTTTTTTATTTATGGTGCGACGATAAGAAGTGTTGGAAATAAATCGACAAATTAGATGTTAGTAGAAATATTTCTTATAAGTACACTTGGCTAAATTATAGATCAGTCCTTTCAAACTAAGATTATATGAACTCATTCTAAAGAAATAGGGTTAGAACAGAAATGTATGAGACTCTATTATTTTGCAATACACTCATTACATATTTCAACACATTACATAAAAGGAAAAATTATTAATAAAGTATATCAGATTATTTAATATATTTCGATTTTTAATATTAAAATATTGAAAATTATTTACTAACCCTTGTTATCTAGCCTCAAAGTTTGTTGCTAAACATTTCTTTAAAGCTAAGTTATTAATTAGGCCCCTGAAAGTTTTTCACTAAACTCCAAAACCAAACACATTGCATCTCTTTTGAAAGTACTGAAAATTGTACCGATTATAAACTTATTTATTTATAAATTGTTGAGAACTTTTTCTCACGGAAACGGAAATATAAATTGAATTCTGACACAAAGAGGTACAACATTGCGAAATAAATTAATCATCTGTGTACCTAACCAAATCCAATTTAACAATTCCACTACCAAAATTACCCAGCATCAAATTTTTCAAGGCATTTGTTCAAACAAATGTTAGTAAATATAAAATTCCAAATTATTTTATCTATTGTTGTAACTATTATTTTAATACAATAGTTTAAACAACCAGTACCTAAATAATTCAACAATCCGATATGTCTTGTTATTAAATTGGTAGTGTGCACTATTTTTGTTGTAATGTATGCTAACACGTATATTTTTTGTTTCCTAACATTTAAAACTTATACCGGGTATACGAATGAAGATGAGAAGTGGATTAGTTCATGGAAATAGTCAACGTCAATAGCTGAATTCAAACTGTCGAACCCTAGCCAACAGCCAACTTAGCTACCGTCACTTCAATCGTAACTATGTGTGGTGTTGGCATTTATAATCTTCATTCAAATATAACATTGTATTATTTTATGTTTGAATGTAGAATACCAACAATTCAGACACTGTTATTCCGGACTAGACTGTAATGACAACCAGAACAGTCAAGTACCTGGGTGCAACTCTAGACAGTAAACTGACCTACTGGGACCAGAAGGCAACCAACAAGGCTTCAGTTGTCTCTGCCAAGCTATGAGCAATCTCGGAAGACACAGCCCGACCAAGAGGTGATGCCTAATGGAGACTGTGCACTCAGTCATATTATATGGAGCAGACATGGGCAGAGACATTATCAAAGAATACAGGAAGAAATTACTGGCTGTACAGCACAGAAGCACCTTGAGAATTGCTTCCTTTTAGCAACTGCACATTGGGTCTGAAGCCACGGTTTTGGTGTTCACCAGAGTGATACCTGTGGATTTGCTGGCTTTAAAAAAAAAAGAATATACGTCTGGAGGCCAATAGTTGGACAAAAATTAGCATTGCAGGAAGCAAGATCGGATTCCATGGCTTTAGGGAAGATGGGACGAGGACCTTGCAGGGAGATGGACACATTGTCTCATTCAGGACCTAGCACCTTGGCTGCAAGAGAAGTGAACTTTTATCTTACACAATTTTTTATAGGACACAATGTAGGTTTTTCAGAAAACAAAAAGGGAAAAAAAGGACACCAGAATGGCGGATGAGTGGACTAAGAAGGAATGTGCGGCTCATTCCTTCTTTGATTGCATGCGGTGGGCTTAAGAAAGCTACAGACTGGAGGAAGTTATTGGAAAAACAACAACTGGAAACATCATTTCACAAATAGTGTAGGACGATTGGGCTGGAAATTTATATCCCAGTATGTAAGAGATGTACTGCTAAGCAAAAAGAAAGAAAGCGTAGAGGTCAATCCTACGAGACTGTAGAGATACACAAACTAATCACGATAAGACCTGGTCTGATACAATGCAAAAATAGTTCCGGCCCAGGATGTTGGAAAAAGAAGATAGGATATAGTGGGTCCCACTAGATGAACTGGGAGTCCCACACACAGGGAGACTAGTGTGCATGCATTCCCCCCTCTATATATAAACAAAATCCGGACTAGATTAACTTTTTATAACATATTGGCGTGTTTCGATGTTTAGGACTGCCTTCAATACAGAATTTATACAACAAAACATACCGAAACCGAAATTTAAACAATAGAATGGTCTCTGCTTTAAAAAAATGACTGGAGGCCATGTGAAATGGTGAATGATTGACAGGGACATAAGATGTGCCACTTGTGCGACTTAATATAACTGGCTGTTCCTCTGTATTACTCAGTAAACTAATTTTATTAGGTTTGTTCAAAGTTTCAACCGATAATTTGTATTGTAACTACATTTTTAAAACCATATGAGGCTAGTAAGCCCACGTGAAAAATCACAGGCAAATTAGAAACACATATTTTTTTTTATATTTAAAATTAACCCTTAAAGCGCTAAGCTAAAATAAAGGCTACCGCTCATTTAGAGTTAAAAAAATATATATTTATTTTCTCAATGTTCTTTTTAAATTTTGATTCTTAGGGTTATGAAGTATCCACGAAAAATTCTCAACTAATTTTAAAATTATTTTAAACGTTTTTTTAAGAATTAAAAAAAAATAAAACTAAACTTAGCAGAATTTTCCATTATTCAAAAACTATAAATACATAAAAGCAATACTTATTGTTGTCTAAAAATAAAATAATTACGTACTAAACTAAGAAAGACAAGAACTTATACAAAACTAAAACTTCAAAATAAATATCAGTCAGCTATCAGTACAAACAAACAAATAACAGCTGAGTGAAACTGATGTGTCTATAGGCGTAAGCCACGCTGAGAACACATGTGATAGTGACTCATTTGTTCTGTCGACAGAACATAGACCGATAAGGTGTAACAGACATTGCTTATATTTTTTATTTGGTCTAAACATACTCAAAAGAACATAACCCTGCACTCTATTTCGTTTCGTAAACTATGGAATCATCTAAGCACGTGTTTGTGTATTTGCCCCTAAAGGCGCTAACCGCGCTTAGAGATTGGGTCGTGCCGCGTCTAAAGGCGCTAGCCGCCCGTTAAGGGTTGACAGACTTTATGTAGGCCTACCTAACTATGCTGAGGGGGATTTTTAACTTGGTAAATGTGTACAATTATAAGGATTACTAAATGTAGGCTTATTTTTTAAAATGTGTTATTTACATAATATTAAATATTTAGATGAAACTATTATTTTCGAATTGATTTTTATTTCATATTGGCATCAAATATTTTAAATGTTTTAAATATTATAAAATAGTCAATGGTTGTAAAATTTAGATATGATTTTATACAACTTTAGGCCTATTTGTTCAAATTTTGTATTTCTATACATTATTATATACCGAAAGAAAGATAAAAATATTATCTTTTAATTGCTTTTTATATATTGATATATCAAATGATTTAGAAGTTATTAAATATAATAATGAAGAAATTAATAATCAAATATGTTTATATATTATACAAATGTTTCCGAAGTTAAACAACAGGGCCGACCTTAGCTTGTACAGGGCCGGTGCAAACTTTTACTATGGGGCCCCTCAATTTGGCACCCATCTTTCACCCCTCCTTCTACCCACTATAATTGGACTAACTTATATATCTTGTAAACACAGTACGATATATTGTATCTACTTTGACAAAAATTGTACCTGAGAATTATTCATGGAGTGGTAGTAAAAACACTTGCTACAAGAGTATCAAACATTTCTGCCTGAATATCATTATGCAATATATATAACAATAACATATAAGACCATCATATAAATAAAACAAATTAAAGTGACACTAAAACCAATAACTTACCAACAGCATTATTTCTGACTAGCACTGTAGACACTTTAATAACAGGACTAAGCGTTGTACTATAAAATTTTAAAACAAATTTTTCGTCTTGTTTCTGAAGTAAAATTATAACGTCCTCCATCAACAAGACATGTAAGTCTACTGGTTTTGGTCGATTTGCAATCCTCCAGTTCAGAGCTCCTTCGTGTATTAGACGGTGTTTCGTTAGGTCCAAGTTCTAGAAAAATAGAGTAACTAATGTAAATGTCTTGACAGTATACTATTTGTTTAGTTTGTATTTCACACACAATTTAAAGAATTTTCTTTATAGTAGCATCATTATAGCCTAACTAGATTACACAGCAAGTAGTCTAAATGAAATTAGAGATATTTTTTTTTACACACAGTAGAGCGTCGATAATCCGAACGTCAATAATCCAAAACATCATCGAGGCAGCCCCTGCAAAAATTTCGTTTTTGCAAATTCCAATTATTGAAAAATCGCAAAAAAATTTTTACAAAAATCTTCATCGCAGTTTGACATTATTACCTCTTTTTAAACACTTCTTAATACCTGATCTCACACATCCTCACAGCAGACTGGCTGTCAGTATTTTCACTGTCACGCTTATAAGCTGTTTTAGCGCTAGCAGTAAACAAACAGCGTAAACATACAGAAAGTAATCATTATAACAGTGTGCCGTACATACAGTAGTGTACTATTCAGTATTCTTTTTATTTTTCGTTTGTGTTAACTATAATGTACAAGCGAACTTTTAATTATGTACTGTACTGTAATTGAGAGTTACAAGAGTAATCATGTTGACCCTACTGTATATGTGCAGGTTCTTGTAAATCATAATATGTAAGTAGTCTTACATACTGTATTGTAATTACATTACTGCTTGTACTGTTTAACCACTTTAATCGATTAAAGGTCTTATATTTTAGCCTAAATGGCATTTTCTTAGTTATTTTCAAAAATCTGAACTAATTGATAATCCGAACCCCCTCAATCCCAACTAGTTCGGATTTTCAACGTTCTACTGTATTTACAAACATATACATATATATATATTTTGTTCGGATGGAGTCATTTAATTTTTTTCTACTAACCATTACACAATAAAATACTTTTAACTAATAATTACAAAGCTTCTAGTATACTCTGGTAAATTACTTCTACCTCCCACTGGATTTGTAAGCTAAGTAACAAGATCAAGTGGCAAAACCATGATTGGAAAACTCAATAAAAGTTTTACAATTTACCAAACACTAAGTTAGTATTGCATCAATTAATTTACTGCTTAAGGTTTCATGCTATAAGTGAGAATACGAATATATAGGCTGTTTGTATGTTATATAATAAATACTTGACAGGTTATAAATAATGACTTTAATGCAATGTAGCGTAAAATAGGTTGCAGATTGACTGAACCGATAATTTTGAATACAGATGGTGCAAGGAGATTGACTACTCAAAGGATGCTATAGAGGAAAAACTGTCATAACCTTCTCTACCTATTTAACACTGTCAACAGAGTTTTGATCCGATTAAAATTAACTGTATATTTTATACAGGAAAAGTTGAACATATTTAGTAAATATTACATGTTACTTGATGCAATAAATACTTCAAAATCAAAAATAATTGAGTACTTTCTACCATCACCAGTCTTTATTCGCCTGAAAACATTATTTAGTAACAACTAAATGCTGAAAAAATAAAGTTAATTCTAGGCCTAGTAAGTACAGTAGGCCTACTTAAAATTTTTAATTACTCCGACCCTAGTAACAACTTTAAAAATGTCTAGAATTAAGTATTTACTACTTTTATTCACCCAATGAAACTACTATTCTCTGTTAAAATAACTTGAAAAATTTAACTAGTCCCTCAAAAATCCATTAAAAACATTAGCAATCCGGATCATCAATACTGGAAATATGTTGAGGTAAGGCTACAGTAACTATATTTTAAACTTTCCAGTTTTACTATTGAAGAAGCTAAAGACAGCTCTCATAAGTATTTCTCAATGTATTTTGTCTGATGTTTTCGCACTGAAATTAGTTTTCGTAAAGTATTACGTTAAGACTAAATTATTGATGAAAACAATATTTAATAGCGTTGAGCATTTTTTCTTCAATTAATTCTTCGTATCAATCCTATTTAGCACTCCAGGAAGTACAATCTCAGATGGCTTCACCCCTTAGACGCAAGTTATCTTAACCCTCTCCCTGGTATTCCGTAGTAACCCGTAGCGATTTATTTTTTCCACTCCCTGACTTTCCGTACTAATCCGTAGCAGAACTTTAAATGCGTATAACTTCGCCATCTGTTGGAATATTTTAGAACTAACTTCAGAAACGTGTTCAGAGAACATTTTACAGTACAGTAGTATTTGATTTTTAATTTTTTCCAGCTGTTAACGGTTTTAGATCTATGTTTATAATCATCTGTAGCACAACTTTTGTAAACCAAGAGTCACGTAAAACATGGCTAGACTGAATTTAAAATACATGGTCAATTTTTTGATTTATTAAATGTAGTTTTGTAGTAATTGAACACAAATAAAACAGGCAGTTTATGGCCTAACAAATATAAAGTGTCTTCCAACATTTTTGTAAAAGTTATAACTGTGAGTGAACTTATTTTTCAATTTGTTTTTTATTTAGACTTAAAAAAAAAATCAGTGCTGCAATAGGTAAGTAATTATACAAATTTTGTATATATCAATATAATATTAAGATATGGTAAAAATTTCATGTATATTGAATAAGTAGTTAATTAGTTATCGTAGTTTGAATATAAGTGACAAATTTGGCCATTTAAGAGGTCTGGTATGAGGCACTTGGTGTCAATTATGAATACTACGGAAAAGGGTTAACTTAAGTGGTTTTTCATTCTATACATCAATTAAGAAAAGATTAAGCTTTTCATATTAGTGAAAAATGGGTGGAATAAATATTTATGGTTTACAGGTAGTTACCCCATTTTCACCCCTTAGACGAAAGTGACTGAAAGGCGAGGGCTTTAGCTTTTCTGTACATCATGTAAGAAATAAACGTATCACATTTCAAGCTCTCTAGCTTCAATAAAAGTATAAGAATTAATACTTATCGTTTTAGGTGTTGCTATCCCATTTTCATCCCTTCAACACAAATCAAAATGCGAGTACTTCACTTTTTTATCCATCCCGTGTAAGAAAGAAATATACAATATTTTAGCTTTCTATTCTCATGAGAAGGGGGTGAATTTAAAGTTTAATGTGTTATAAGTTGGTTACCCCATTTCCACCCCTTATAAGTGAGTAATTGAAATTCAAGTGGCTTTCCTATCCTTTACATTACTTATGTTTAATAAGTGAACATTTCTGCTCTCCGTATTTACAACATACAGTTTATTGTCGTAGAGGATTGTGCAAGAAACACTAACTTCAAGAGAAAGTAAAAGAATTGTTATTTATTTTTATTGATAATTTTATCCCAGTTTTCATTTCTTAGACACAAATAATCAAAATCTGACTGCTTTTTTACCTTTCAATGTATTACACTTAATATGTAAAGAAAAAGTAAGGAATCACTTAATTATTTGATCCTTAAAATATCCTCCTAATACTTTACATCTGTGCTTCAGCCCTTGCTAACTGCAGTATAAGCACATCTAATTTCAGCTATTTAGATCAAACAATCTCTGAGAAAAAGAATGGCTGTACAAACACACCGTTGATTCTGTTTATAATATTTACTTCAGTTTTTATATAAATACCGTACTTAAAAAGAAAGTCTTGCACAATTAAA
Source organism: Philaenus spumarius (assembly GCA_018207615.1). Taxonomy (NCBI): domain Eukaryota; kingdom Metazoa; phylum Arthropoda; class Insecta; order Hemiptera; family Aphrophoridae; genus Philaenus; species Philaenus spumarius. The sequence continues at coordinate 149,240 of JAGFPH010002733.1, read as the reverse complement.
CTTACTAGAGTAAGTTTCTTATATGGTTACGTTTATATCGTTGCTTCAAAAGAATTATATTTTTGAGTAGAAGTATCTCGTTTTACTATTATTAGCATTTATTTAACAAGAGAAAAATAACAAATTTTTACCATATTTTATGATCACAACACAAAGAAAGGATAGGATTACAAGAACAAATCTGAAAAGGAAGGACCAGATCACAAAGCGAAGGTGTTAATATATAATACGTACTCTAAACTCTGTGCTTAAAGGGTGATCGATTTTGTCGAAAGGTGATTTATCCAACCTTCGCTGAATTTCCGCTAACCTATGTTGATCTTCTGCTTCTTTAACTGCAGTGTTTACAAAATTTAAGATTTCTCGACTTCTTACTTCCGCTCTTGTCACTCTCACAGCCTCTTCAGTATCATGTGTCGTATACTTTTCTAAGTTCTTCAGCAACAATGGGTATTTTGTTAACCTGCAACAGAAACATGCAAGATTGTACTAATGCAATGGTAAAAAATTAACTTACTTATAAATGTTTGTCGATATAATATGTATGTGCTGGAAGTATATAATAAACTGCAGGAAAATATATTCAAACAATTTTCCGATACACAAAGATAAATTATTGTAAAATGTTCACATTACTAAGAAGAGATTAGCAAAAAGAATGAAGTAAGTTTTTGAAATATAAAGAATAAGAGGTACAACAAAAACAAGAATTCGTAGACGCTTAAGTATCCTCCATACAAGTGGTGTTAAAAAAGTGTGGAACCACCGAAATATCATTTAAATGGATTGCTATATCAAAGTAAAACCTCTAACATAAATATTATATAACTTTTCTGGTGTTTAAGGGAGGTTAAAAATGTTGCCCTCCTAAAATGTTGGAGGAGTAAAAAGGGCAACTTTCACCATTTAAATGGCAACCCCCATCTTGTGACATAACATAGGAAATCCCTTTAAAAACCATGTATTTCTGTAGTAAGAAAATAAAAATCAGCTGACACATTCGTTCGCTAAAATTGTTATTTTGTAAGTTATTTTTATAACTTTATATTATTTAAAAAAGGGAAAGAGATATGCAAAATCTGATCTTGGGACAGTTATTCACCTAGGAAACCTATTTACAAAATCCACTCCCCCTCCAACCACCCCATCTCAAAAATTTATAATTGAACCACATATGGCTTGTGATGCATCAAATTGAAAGTCTTTAAAAAACATGAACTCCTATGGAAATAAAATAAAAATTGCTGGATGTATTTTTTCGTTAAACCGAGAACAATATCAACCACTTTTTCAGGCCAAGTGAAGAAATTAAAGTGAAAGTGCAGTATGCAAACAAAGGGATACATTATTATTTTTCCTCATATAAGGAGTTCCTTGTTATTATTTTGAGATCAGGATCACTTGGCTCAAGTTCCGAAAGAACTGTCTTAATGCGTTAAAACATGCATTATTTAGTTTTAAATCTTATCATAATTTTAGAAAATGTTTTCTAAATTCTTTACATCATTTTTTTGTGCCTGTAAATTAACTCCTAGAAAATAACAAGTCTTTAGACACATGTTTAATGTTGCTGATTTATTACTTCAATGATTTCAATATAACTAACTTTCATTACAAAGGACAAACCTCCAATTAATCTATTAAATCAAGGATTCACTGTAGTTTTAAACAGAGGACAAAGATTTTTTAAACTGAATGAAAATTAAGAACGAGCTTAATTCATTATATTTAAAGTGTTTATACTTACAGATTATTTCTACAAATTATACCCAATAAAGTGACATTAGTGACATTACCCAATAAAACCGATTGAAGAATTTTAACACAAATACTCAAAGGAAGGCAGACCAAAGCCTACAATCAGGTTAGGAGATTTCAGGATAGACAGGTCTTCGAAGAACGATGTATAATAGGACTGAATATATTTGGTACTTCCGGGAAATCATAGTGCCATACTAGCCCTAAAATTTCAGCAGGTTTAAAGCTACAACTAGATTATAAATTTTGTATCTTCATCATATAAACCAGAAATATAATGAAAAAACTATATTCTGTTATAATATTATACAACTGTCAGTGGTTAGCACATCTTGTTCTAAATGTTGGCATTAAGTTCTCAAATGTTTCTTGTAAAAAGAAATGCAAGTAGTTGTTTATGTAGAGAAATTTCAAAATTTGTATGGCAGTAGAAACAGTAATATCAATACAAATAATTCCATCACGCAGCTGAACCGCTGATTTAAGTTTAGCGAATTTCCAAAATTAAATTTATACGTTTTAGAGTTTCAACCAACGATTTAGGAAAATGGTCTACTCACGAAGGCGCTAAATATCTGCCTGCATGTACGAAATATATTAGAATTTGTTTGCACCACAGCCTCCAGCAGCTTCGACTCACATGCTGCTTCGTTCCACTCACAGCGGAAAAACACTCGCCTTGCGAGTTTCCACCTCGACCGAGCGGCCTCGGGTTATGGATTGCTTTGCTTAGATTGCAGCGTACAAACTCAGTCGTTGGATCTCGGATAAGAAGAATACTATTGAAGCGAGCACTTTTATGGTATTTTAAGTTTTGGTCGATTTTGGGGGAACCAAGCGAGCTATAAGGTCGTGAAAAAAAAACAAAATGTTCAAAATAATATGATACCTTTATTTTTTTTATAAAACCCAACCAAAATTTCATTCTTGTACGAACAATTAAAAAAAAAATTACTTCTGGTTGTTGGATTTTTTGGCTAACGAGCTCATCCGAGCGACTTAAGACAGGTTGCTATTCCTGACCTTAAGTGTTACATAAGGGTCACTGCAATAGCTCATCTTACTTATAAAAATTCTATACCTAGTGATAGAAGCATACTGTTAATGTTTACATTAGACATCCGCAAAGACCAAAACCAACTGTCTTTTTTTGTGTGGATGAAGTAATACCTTACTGAGAGGTAGTTTACATATATAAAATCAAATAAATAGATTCAGAGTTTAAAATTGTATAGCTTGTTACATCTTGTAAAACAATTTGTACATTAAATCCTATAAAAATTTGGCCTATAATTACACAAAAATCCAAGATGTTTATAATCTAATACTCCTAAAATAAGCACTGTTTGTCGGAACAAAATTTGTTTTGCAGAAGGATTTTTGATTTTTTTAGGGGTTTTTGGCCACGAGGATTCGATTGGAGCTGGTCACCAGACTGGAATAAATCAGGATTTCGCCCAGTAGCTTCTAATGCTCCTGTGCTATCCTGAACTAAATCTTTTTTATTCGATTCCTAAACAACAGCTGATTTACTTGATTTGTAACGATTTTCATGCATGGCATGCTTTAAGTGTCCTACTCTAGAGTTAAGAATCGAAACGGTTTGAAAGTGGTTTTACCGCCGTCAAATCCCACACACACCCGCAACGAAGTATGGAAAGAAGTTCTGAACAATCGTTCTAATGCTCCTCCAATAACAACAGACAACCCGATCGATATGGAAGTTTATATGTACGATATGATATAGCTTACAATGTCTTTATATTGTGTATTAAAATATGTTTATTTGTGTATATAAAATGTGTTTATATTGTGTATATAATAAAAAAATTTAGTGATTTACTAAATTATTAACTTATCAAATAAATTTTCGTCTTATCCGAGCAAAGCTCGGTCTCCCGGTACTCCTTAATAAATTTAAAACTACTTTTGATATGAGTAATGTTAGAAGTAAATCATAACTAAAAAAATACTAATATAAAAATATGAGTTTTTTAAGGGATAGAGAGAAGTTCCCACCACTGCGACCCTCTAGGATCTGTTGTGGTAAGATTTCCTTTAATGATCATCCCAGATAACTTCCAAGTCTATTATGAAAATAAGGCGGGTTTTGGGATCAACCCACGGACCTCTTCCAGGCTAACAAAAGCATTACCGAATACCATGAATTTCCTACATTCGAGAGCCTTGCACAGCAGGTGTTAAGCCAATTAAACCCCAAGGAAGCAGAATTCACAGGAGTCTTCCAAAATCAGCTTTCTATTGTTATTTTTATTTTTTTTGAGGTGGTACTTGGCTGGGCAGTGGCTAATAAGGATTCCTACAATCCATCTAAGATTGTTTCTGCCCATCAATAGAAGCTTTTGAGCTGTCGACTAAGAGAGACAGATTTTATGCTGCCTAAGCCCAGGAGGATTGTTCTAGTATGATGACCAACTTATCTCCATCCAGATTTCAACAACATTAGGTGGCTCTCGGGCCTCACACAAAAAGGATCTGGGCCAATGAAGGGCTTTTTGGCCCCAGCTCAAGCGAGGCAATCTGCTGCCTCATTACCCTTTACGCTAACATGGCTAGGCACCATGTTAAGATTTACTTCGTTCAGTCTACAGTAAAGACCACGAAAGAATACCGTTGAGGGACGGGCTTGTGTACACCGAGACATTGAACGCTCCAATCGCCTTAGTGTGACATTGTCACGTTCTTCCCATGCTTCTAACTGAACGCAGATGACTCAACACATTTATAATTCTTTAAACTGTGCGCTCAAGCCTCGAGCCGTACATACCAGGAGTACTAGTAGATATTGCAACGCTGCGCGTCCATCCTATTGGCCGCCACTCAACGGTATTCTTTCAACGGATTTAAAGGTGAATGTTTCCAGCACCTTTTCGGCGGCTTGGCTAAACTAAAGAAAGAATATCAATCCTAGTTCCTTTTATTCCTCTTTTGAGGATTTCACAGATGCAAAGTTCAATCGCAACAACCTCTGCCTGAAAAATTGATGATCAGGAGCCCATCGCCATAGATAAACTAACCCTATATTCATAAACTCCTCCAAATACCGTTCTTGTGTGATTTTACCAGTCCAAGTCCAGCACATCCTGCCTCCTAGAGACCATCGATCTTGAATGTGAACGTGATTAGTGTCCTTCTCATCGCACCCGACACCATAAAGTATACCTAGAGCCCCTGAAATCTTGCAATATAGCCAGAAGACCTACCAGATCTCCTTCTTTGCAGTTATGAGTCCCCGTCAGCCTCAAGGCACACTCCACTCATGAATGTGAATGCGCAGAGGAGGCAGGTTGAGAATTGCCTCCATAGCTGATGTTTTAGGAGGTGCATGGCCCTAAAAATTCCTAGGCACGCTAGCCTTTGTAACTTTTTTATGACTCCATTTTAAAATACTGCAATTTGATACTACAGAATTAAAACATTTCTTATCACTAAATAAAGTAAGTGTTTAACAGGATTGGACACAAAATGCGGTGAAAATTTTCAGTCATGAGAAAGTACTTAGTGCTTCCATTTGCTCTTCTTGCCAATCAGATGAGTATTTAAATAGAAATTGAGACCACGTCAGAACTGGATCTCGGTAAAATCTTCATCACGTTTAAAGCTACCTTAAGAATAAAATTATAACTGAGAACAGGGCACAACACAACGTAGGCGCTGATAAAGAAATATATTACTTCTCAGAAATAGAAAACAAATACTTATCTTATTTAACAGTAAAATTTACCTTAACATCCCTCCAGGTATTATATCCTTCAATTGTAATCTACGACAAACTGGATTCCCTTCAGCGTCTGTTAAAAAACTATTAAGCTTAGGGTCTTTTCTCCGCCTTTCTTTAAGTGCTTCCAATGCTATTTGTTGTCTTGCGCAATAAGTTGCAGCTGCTCTTTGGAAAGTATCTCCTTCTGGGCCCTCAAACTGTAAACAAAGGAACATCGAATATAAAAGTAGTTATATGAAAAGGAAACAATTAACTAGCCATTTATGGATTGTTGTACTCAAACGTATTAAGAAATTATCTCGCAGCCAGCATAAATATATTTTAAATCATTACTAGTGTTGTATTGTTGTATAGATGAGAATTTTTAAGTCATCGGTTTATCCTAGTAGACGACTCAAGAGAGTAATTCTTTCATTCCAATCTATAACACGAAGCTGAACCACTGAGATGAGTTGAGTGAATTTCCAAAATTAATTTTATATGTCTTGGGGTTTTAACTATTTAGTAAATTGTTCTACTAACGAAGGCACTGAATATCTACCTGCATGAAGAAATATATTAGTACAATTTGTTTGCCCCGGCTTATGTGCTGCTTCGTTCCGCTCGCAGTGCAAAAACTTGCTTTGCGAGTTTGCACTTCGACTTTGCGGCCTCGGATTAAGGACTGAACATTGTGAGTTTGCTTCTCCACCTTGCAGCCTCGAATTATGGACTGCTTGGTTTTGATCACACCTGACAGTCACATCAGAATCTGCTCCCACAGCAAAATCACTCACATGGATTTTAACCGTGTACTTTCATGGTATTTTATTTTTTTTGATCGATTTTGGGAAAACCAGAGGTTCTATAAGGTCATGAAAAAAACAAAATGTGCAGAATAATCCATTACATTTATTTGTTTAGTTAAATAAAACCCTAAAATGTTTCATTCTAGTACGAAAAATCTAAAAATTTTTTTTCTTTTAAGCAGAAAATGTGCTTCCTGTTGTAGGAGTTTTTTTGTAACGAGCTCATCCTAGCGACTTGGAAAATCATCGAGTGTAATAAATTTGGACCAAATCAGACATATAAAATTTGCCCATTAGAGTGTAAACACATAGGCTATATACATGAATGTATATACATAACATTTTTAATGACACCTCAAAACATGTTCTGGGGACCATGATCGGTGCTCATTTACTCCCGATCTTAGGTCTCACTCCAGTAGCTCATCTTTCCTATCGAAATTCGATAATAAGTAAGCTTATCTGCTATGTGAGTGCAAGATATCTCTAAACTATCAAGTTACATCAAGAAATGCTCAATATCATCTCGATCTTGTTGTCCAGGACACAATTTATTTTTCATTACTATTTTTTTTAGTGATAAATATCTTAATAAGTTTTAAAAGGCTCGAATTTTATTTGAGTTTTTTTGTATATAGCGTAAAATATTACGTCAGAATTAAAAGAAGGTAAAACAACTTAACAGGGAAGTATTAGCATAAAGCAATGTTATATTCAAATTACCTTGTCCCTGTTTAACGTAACATGGTACCGAGGACTTTAAGTAAATATAAATAACACCAATTAATTAAATAATTATCATTAAATACAAACATAAAAATATATATTGTCATGCGGTGTACGGCTTTTATTAATCTAGGCGTCAATGTTAAATGACATACAATTAATTAGTAATACGAGTAGAAATAGCAAGTCTAAAGAACGTTAACTTATTAATAAGTACCTACAGTTGACCACAACTAAAAGTGGCAGAACTATACACTACTAATATTGAGTTATATTAAAAACCACTAAAGAATACCGTTGCGATGCAGCCAAAAGGGTGGGCACGCAGCGTTGTCATATAGCACTGGTGCCTACTATTGTATTTGTTTAGTAGAATCCTGACTTTGAGAATTATAAATTCGTTGATTCAGACGTGTTCAGTTAGAAGCGTGGGAAGAACATAATGTCGCACAACGGCGATTTTCGCTTCCAAGGTCTCAGAGTACACAAGCCCGTCCCTCAACGGTATTCTTTCGGGGTCTTTACTTTAGTGTGCGTTTTATTCTTCTGCTAGCAAATATAGGGCAGCTTCTCAAAGACGGAAACTGGAGGGATACATGTAACCCTGCCTGTAAACGTTCTGAAATTGCGCATGCATCATAATGTATATGAGTTTGTGATCTTAAACGCAGCTTTTTTCGCACACACATTCAAAATTGACGGATATATTATTATTTTTTTAGTTTTTTTCCGCGGGCAACAAGTTCATGTGATAACCACCAGAGTGCAGGATAAACACTGGAGCAGGAACACAAATTCGGCGCTTACATGCTTCCATATTAAAACCAATTTTTTCGTCATAAATTATCCACATTTATTGAAATTACTTTTATTTGAAAGGTAATTAAACTTCGAATGTTGTGAGCTTTTTACATTCTGGATATTTACATTATTGAATATGAAAAATCGTAAAATTTGATTTTGAGTTAAGTCGAAGAACAAATTTATTTAAAAACAAATTTTAAAAAACCGTGTGATATCCACATTCGGACTGCCCTAACCTTTAAAATTACATATTCAGAATAATTTTCTGATCATTATTACTCCAATAGTCTTGTTGCACGTTTTAACATTGCTCTTTTATGGGAGTTGAAATTCAAAATGGTGGCTGGGACTGTCGAGCCTTAAAATTTTAGGCTACTAAAAATAGTACCAAACATCAATAGGATATTGGAATCTGCAACTAATTACAACTGTTTACTATTTACTTTTCATTCAAATTAGCTTTAAAATTAACTGCATTAGTTGACTGACTGCTTCAACTTGTTTTCTATTAGTTCTATTTTATTAAAATTTTATCACAGAGTAAAATAAATTAACCAACACAAAAGATCGAAGTAATTTATCTAATAAAGTGGTTTCTTTTAATTATAATAAGAGAAGGAACAACTGAGAATGTAGGCTTCAATCTAGCAAAGTGAGTTTGGCTCTTTTAATCCCACTTTGTATTATGGTTTGTAAATGTAAACGGAGCACATTAACTTTGGCTTGGCAAGGCAGCGGCTCGAATTGCCGTGTTGCCAAGTAAATATAATTCCACTTTCGCTCGAGTGTTTTTATTTAGTTTTGGCAAATGCGACTTACTAGAATTAAATAAGGGGGACCTTGAAAGAGTACCCTTTAAAAGGATATTTTCATAATAATGTTCACACAAAAATTAAGAAAACATTAGAATTTGT
>JAGFPH010002733.1:126570-140408 GCA_018207615.1 Philaenus spumarius | reverse complement strand
ATGGTGAATGTGGCAGCACATGCCTTTCTTTTATTTTAGCCAAAGTTTCTGCTTTATACATCTGCTAACCTTAGTTTGTTCGTTTACCAGGATTTAAATGACAAACTGAAGAAATCCGTCTTATTTATGTAGAAACAATACAGCGGTGTTTCGGCAAACACAGTCGCCTTCATCACTACACCAGTAAAATAAAATATATTCCAACACTAAACACACTTGAAAAACACAACACGATATACATTATAAAATTATCAGAGGCTTGCTCTTCGTTATGCTCACTCAGTTTCTGTTTGGAAGTACGTTCATCAAAATATTTAACAAAGAGCAAACATCGGATAATTTTATAATGTATACCATGTTGTGTTTTTTGTGTGCATTTAGTGTTGGAATGTACAGGGTTGTCCAGCTACGACTGTCTGAAACTTTACGGGGTTATTTGTCAGCTAAAAACAAGCAAATAATACAATATAACATGTGCAATATCTCAATCTGTTTTCTGCCTGTCCGTATGTATGTGTTTTTTTACAAATACCTTAATATCTCAGAAACGGTTTAAGATATAATCCTGAAACTGGGTATGAATATTCATCTGCTTAGGGTACCATTTTTCTTTAAAAATTTGTTTTCCTGCAACAATCCGTTTCAAAATGGCGGCAGTTGAGAATTTTCAATGTTAAATATATAGAAAACTAAAAATTTTTCAAAAAAATGTAAAGGAACAAACTTTTTAGACTATTAAAAGACCAATCCAACAATATATCGTTTTTAATAATTGATTAATATATAACGGAGATAACTCAGTTTGTTTGGGAAAACAATAAACTGACAGGCTTAAAGTTATACATACAGCCCGCTTCCAAGGAAAGAAGCAGGGAAGTGGGCATTGCGAGAACATAAACAACTCACTTGCACTGCCCCTATTTCCACTTCCACAGTCCTTTCATTGGCGTGGGAGTCAAAAGGACCGGCAGTGTCCTCCATTACCAGAGGCCTAAATGGAACTGGGATGTAAGGGATGTATAGCAGAATGTAAACACTCACTGTTTCTGATCCTGACTCGGAAGTAAGAAGGGGAGTAAATACGGCAGCACAAGGAGCAGTTGCAGTGGCTGAATGTAAATGAGGCAATAGACCACATAGCTAAATTAAAAGAAAATTTTAAGAGATATACCAGCCACTTCTGGTTACACGAATCCTCTGATGACCAAGATATTTATTAAAAAACAGATATTTACCGTTTATAACTTCTTGTCTTTTGACCTCGTGTGCTGATAGCTGCTTAAGGATATCTTCAGGAACTTTGTTTTTCCAATCAGGCGGATCTGCTTCTATTTCCGTATCACTGTCCCATCCAGCACTAACACTACTGCCATTCTGGGGCGTCACAGCCTCTCCGATCTTCCCAACTCCTCCGCTTACAGCTTCCAAAGAGTTGCTTGGACTGTCCAAACTCCTAAACAATTTTATAATTTATTAGTTAACAAATAAACATAAACAATATTTCATATAGCTGGTGTTTCTTAAAGTACTAATTGTTTATAAAGCAATTTTACAATGAACACAGATACCATACCGTAAGTTAAGATACATCGTAAGAATTAAAGCTACACTAGTCATAATGTTAAGAAAATGCTCAGTTTGGTGTCAGTAATGTGTTTCTTATAAACTATATTTATAACTTGTTAAATATTTATAGCTCATTTTGAAATATTCACTTTAAAACTTTGTATATGCAAAATGAAAAATTTTGGACCTTTTCCGTTAATTCACCACCACGTGTTCTTGGGCTTGCAATACCGTTTATTCATCACCACTACAGATAACTAATGTTTAACGTTTTATTCTTAGGCTAAAACACATATACAATGAAAAAGTACACTTGTTCAACAATGAGTAGGCCCTAGAAAAATGATTACTTAGCAGGTATGAACGGTGAGATGTGTTGGAGCATTCGACTCTAGCCTAATATTTTTGCAGACTACGACGTTGTTTTACATTCTACTGTTAAATGTTTAATACAGGTAAACATACTGTGATTAAATAGGTTAGGTTAGAACCTTTTAGGTATTTTTTTTTAATTATTATTTTTGCATTTCTGTTGCCATAGGTTAGCCTAGAGTCGAATAGTAAAGTGCCTCTATCAGTGGTCTTTAATAGTGGTGAATAAACGGAAAGCCCTAGAATGCGTGGTGGTGAATTAACGGGAAAGGTCCCAAATTTTAATTATGTGACATGTAAAATTTAAATTAATCAAATACTGATTAAATGGCAACAGATTAAAATCTTTGAGACTAAACTTCGTCAAATCTATTTCAATTACAAAAAAGGATTCATAGTCTAATTAAAATTTACTTTTTAAATTAAACTTAAAACTAAATTACAAGTGAAAAAACATGGACCACGACCGGGTTCGAACCCAGGACCTTTACCATCTGGCAACTGAGCTAACCTGATCACACCAGATATTGGTCGATGTTATCTCACTCGTACGGTTTACTGCATTTTTTTGGGGAACTAATAGACTGATTAACTCGTATGAAACGATATGGAAAACAATCTTAATATTATTTCCAGCTGACAGTTGTGATATTTATTAATTTGTCCTTTGTAAGCAGAAAAATCATTAAAAATTAAATATAACAATTAACTCAAAATAACAGACATGAACATTCAACACATGAACATTCAACAGACATTGAATATTCAACAAATATTGTGCTTAAATATTTGTTAAACACATTAACAACATTAGTTACAAATTTTCTATTTGCCCAACAAAAGTGGTAAAATTAAAAGCAAAAATGTTTTTAAATTGATAAATTGATCATTGTGGGATGATCTCAGAATTTCAGCAGAGCCTGTTTGACCATTACATCTTTCAATTGGCTTCTATTAATAAGCGGCATGAATTTTAGATAAGAATGCTATTTCAGGCAAGCTTTGCTTCAGCACTTCATACAACAAGAGCCTCACATGAGAGGAAATACAGCCTTCAAAAGTTTTAGATAAAATTCAAACACACAAAGTGCTGCAGAGTGAGGAGAAACCAACACTTATCCAGTAATTAGCTAAAGTCCGTGAATTTAGCACCCACCATCTTGTTCCACTCTAACACTTTGAAGAATACTCGGAAATGAAAAAGTTGTTTTAGTTACTATTATTAGCGAATTTCCATAGGAAAAATGAGCTATTGCAGTGGCCCTTATGGTAAGACCCAAGGTCGGGAAAAGCAAATGAGCATCGATCATGGTCCCCAGAACAAGTTAAGGGGTGTCATTAAAAATCATATGTATACAAGTGTTCACACTCTAGCGGCCGCATTTTAAGTCCGATTTGGTCTAAATTTGGTGCACATGTTGGTTGTCTACTTCGCTTGGACGAGTTCGTCAGCCAAAAAAAATCCAACAATCGGAAACACGTTTTTTAACCAGAAGTAGGCTAACTATTTTTTGAGAATTTTCTTACGAGAATGAATTTGTTTTTGTGTTTTTGAGTTTTTTCTAGGAAAATGGTTCTCAAAAATCGATCAAAACGTAAAGTACCATAGAAGTACTTTTTTCAAAGCCATATGGTGGATTCTACCGTGGGGTTGGCGTGCGAATCACGCAATGCACTGTGTATTGAAAATACTCCCAATATGCGGAATGGCGTTCGAACCATTTTGCAGCTATTCAGCACTGTCGTGAATAGACCCATTTCCCAAATTGTTGGTTAAAACCCTTAAACATAGGCCTATAAACTTAATTTTGGAAATTTGCTCAATTCACGTCAGTGGTTCAGCTGCGTGGTCGAATTATTGTGAATAAATTTTGTAAAATAAAAAATAGGCTAATGTGCTTATATTTTTTTAAATAGTTATGTAAATATACAAATTTGTTCTGGGAGATTGCCAATGTTTTTTTAACATTTTAATCATGCTGTAGTCAGAGTAAACATTTGTCTTTTTTGCAACTTTAACATGTATTTTTTTTAAATGAACTTTCAACCCCAGAATAGGTTAAATGGTCAGAATGATTCACACCTTTTTCACTTATACAGTTATACCATACAACTCAAAAAAAGTTATTTCATAAAAACTAATATCACATACGTAGCATTACTGAACAGGCAGTTGGGCAGCGCACAATGTTTAGATTTCTTTTTGACCAGTGTGTAACCTAACTATAACCCAACCATCGATTATTTGACAATAGATTTGTAGGATATAATCTAAAGAATCGATTAGTATAAATCTCATCGAGATATACATAGAAGAGGTTGAGCAAATCAACAGTTGATTAATTACAACTCCATCAACATACGATCAAATGACTCGTAATTTGCGATTCCTATCAGTTCTAGGGTTAACATGATTTGTTTAGATTCCAAAAACATATTTAAGAAAATAAATAAACAAATATATATGATTGTACTAGTAGGTATAAGTCTTACTAAAATTTGAAAACTTTTTATTTGTTACCAATGATACACAAAATAAATTTATTTGTTAATTATTGTGTGGGTCCAGGCTCAAGACCTCCAGCCCCACATCCAGGTACATCCAGCTCTGGGCCTGTTCTTCATTTTTTTAGACAATTCTAATAAGAGGGCTGGCAGAGTTATGAGTAGAAAAACCCGTTTTGTGGGCTTTTTATCTCCATTCTCGCCTCAGTACAGCCATGAATGAGCAACAGTTTTCATAGCAGGTTGCTCAACGGATTATAAAAAAATGTTTTTCACAAAGGAAGGTGTTAAACCATTGAACCTTTTGACTCCGTTGAACATACAAATTGGGGGCACTGCACTACTTTGGATGATTGGGACAGCAAGTTTAAAGTTTAGCAGAGAAAGTTCAGAAAATGAAAGCCATGATCAACAAACAAGGACAAGCCTCACACATGACAATATCCATGCAGCTCATGAACTGATCACAGGTAATGGGGTGTTGATTGTTAATAAAATTGATTCAGAGGTATCAAGGACAGGGGTGCTCAAGCTATCATTCTATTAGTAAAGAGCATCTTGGCTTTAGCAAAGCCTGTGTCTGATAGGTTCCAAGGTTATTGACAAAAAATGGATTGGGAAACCCAACATCCTCTCTGCATGGCAGATTTGTGAAAGGCTGGGAGGGGATCGATCTTGAGATTGGTGATTCAACTCAAGTTATAAGATTAAAGTATCTTTTCAAGAAGGCTCTACAACCTTCTAAAATGTTATGAAAATTGTGTAGAGCACTACGTTGAGAAAAGTAAAAGGTTTAGATTTCAGTTTTTAATGATCAATAAATGTATACAAAAAAGTATCCTTATACCCTCAAATTACCTACACAAAAATTCACAAGAAATCAACTGAACAAATACAATTGCAATACAAATCTACCAACCCACGAACCAAAAATTACCACATGGTGCTGTATATCATATGACATTTGATTTTAAGACTTAGCAGCAGTGAACAAATATTTCTGAGTTGACCACAACTCCAAGTGGCAGAGCTGGACCACTAGCATTGAGTTTGTTGCATTTTATTCTTCGGCTAGCAAATATAGGGCAGCTTAATAAAGCCGGAAAATAGAAGGTTACAGATGTAACCCTAACTGCAAACGTTCTGAAATGTGCATGCGAGACAATGTATCTGAGTATGTGTTATTAAACATGGCTTTCTCTCACACATTAAAAATTAATGGATATATTATTTTCTAGTATTCCTGACCTTTGGAGCAACAAGTTGATGTGATAACCACCAGTGTGTATGACTACATGCTTCCACAATAAAGCAGATTTTTTCATTATAAATTATCTAAATTTATTGAAATAACTTTTATTTGAAAGGTAATTAAAATTCTTAGTGGTGGCCTTTTTACATTTTGATATTTACATTATTGAATAAGAAAGAAATTGCAAACTTTTATTTTAAGTTAAGTGAAAGAACAAATTTAGTTCAAAACAAATTTTTAAAACTAAATGATATCCACATTCGGACTGCCCTAACCTTTAAAATTACATTTCGGAATAATTTTCTGATCATTATTACTCCAGTAATCTTGTTAAGCGTTTAACGTTGTTCTTACGGGAGTTGAAATGCAAGGTGATAGCTAGATCTGCCGAGCCTTAAAGAAAAATTGAAAGAATAGTATCAGATTAAACAAAGGCCTGCTTAACTTGGGAAAATAGACAGAGAGAGAGAGAGTGGAAAGGGCTTTGACCAGTCAGCAATTAGGGCTAATGGGAATACAGACATCAGTTAAAAAATTGTTCTCTCAATGTGGTAAACGAGTTAAGCTGTTAGTTTATAAAATAAACACAAATTATACAGTATCAATTGTAAGTAAAATATTACCTAGTTGAAAGACTTGAGTTGGAAGAACTGCCAGAGTTATAGGAAAGTGCTTGGTTATCCAAATCAACGTCACTGAAACAAAAATACACAATTGCTTAGTAATATATTATAAAATAATGAATCATGCAACAGTCTAAAAACAATTAATAATTAAATAATGTAACGTGTGCACACATTGTGTACTACATCCAAAGACTGTAGCACATCCAAGAAGTTTGACTAAGCAGACCAGCACTTGAGTACTGAAAGGCAGAAGAGGTGGAGTAGTATCTTAAAAGGAAGGAAGAGATGCATCTCACTCTTTCTCAGCCTCTTGAAGTTGAAGGTGGTAAAGTTCATTGCAGGGAACAGCCATCTGTGAAAACTTATTCACTATGTTTTTTATCATCCTCATAGAGTGAAGTGGAATAACACAAGGAAAAAACTATGCTGAGTTAAAACTATGACTGCGGTGGTCTGTGAATGTGCAGGAAATGTAACCTACAAGTGGATACTGAACTTTGAAAGAAAATGCGCCTGAGGGCTGAGACATCAGAGTTAAGAATCAGGGCAATATTCCTTCAAATTTATTAAGTAAAGCTACCATTTAAAGTACTAATAATATAGGGTAAAATAACACTTCAAAAATGAGAGATGTGTGTTACACCTAAAGCATACACCTCACTTTATAAATTAAAATTTTCCGATTTAAATGTTAAAACGATGCTGGAGACAAAGGGGGCAATAGGGTGTGACGCCCGAAGGCTCACAGGAAAAAAACTGTATATTAATAATTTTAGTCAGGTGTTCTTCTGAGACAATTATTTAAAAGTCAGTATTATGTAGAAGTGGTTAAGCACTAGAATACTTTTTTTATTGTTATGTACCGTTTTATTTTACATATATTTATTTTTTACAAGAGTTCAACCATGAGCAAAATTTTAACTTATAGAAGAGAGGAATGAGAAGGTGCTCTTCCTCTCAAACAGTTTCTACCAAATTGAAATTCATCCACATCTTGGTGTGTACCTGGAATTCACCTTTTTCTGTTCACTGTATTTTTTTTTCTTTTATATGATCGCGTATAAAATCAGAGTTCCGATAATCAATTAGGGAGTAACAAAAAAATTTCCGGCCATCAAATTGATTCTAAGATTTAATTTTATTACGATAAATAAATTACATTTTATTTTAGTGTTGGTTTCCAGCATTTTGAGTTTGATAACCTAGATATTTTTTCAAAAGGCTACCAAGATGGAATAAAATTTACAGCCATTTTCAAGCATTTTCGAGTTTCATAAAATAGGGGATGTTTTTTTTCTCAAAAGGCTTCAAAAATCCGTCTCATAGCTGTATTATATTGGAAGGTCCCGTGAAATTATGTAAGAAAGTCTGTGTCTTTTTATTACCATTTGTTTTTAACCCCCGACGCAAACAAAGATGTTTTATAAGTTTAACATGTGTATCTGTGGCATCGTAGCTCCTAAACAAATGAACTAATTTTGATTTAGTTTTTTTTTTTATTGAAAGGTGATTTGATCGAGAATGTTCTTAGTGATCAAGAAAATATGTTCAGACGTTTGGGAGATACGCCAAAGATACAGATGCCAGTATGTCAGATCAGCTCTTTTCTAGGTTGATGTGTTAAGTTTTTTAAATTTTGAATTTTATAGAGTAGTCTATTGTTTTAATAACAGAATTTCAACAGAACTGGAACATTTTTATGGGCAAAAACTGGCAAAACATTTGTCCCAAACAGCCAAATTGGTTTCCAACACTTTTAAAGGGGGTACTTCTTAATACCCTCTAGTCCCCTTGAAAATATCATATGGGTGAAGATGAAGTATAAATGAAAACAAAAAGGAGGTTTTTTACCAAATCGTTCAACTATTTCAAACAAATTTTATTCAAGTTAGTTATGCATTTGTATTGTAACATTCATGCAGCATTCAATTTTTTCTACCATAACAAATTTTTACAAACAAATCTAAATTAAATTATTATCGATCCTGTTCATCATCCCAAAGTTTAAGAAATTTAAAGGTTAATTTAGCCACTGATGGCATGACATTTGGTACACATTGCTCCTCCCCCCCTAGCAACCACGAGTGTGCACTTGCAATGAGGTCAAATAGTCAGCTCCATTAAATGTCAGGACTGCCAACCCGCAATACAATATTTTGTGGACTTCTCCGAGTACTAGTTCAAGAGTATAAACTTCCTAACAGTCTAAAACAATAAATGAGCCTTAAACAATGCACTAAATACAGCTAGTTTAAAAAAAATATTCTAATATTGGGGTGATAGGCCATAAATACAAAATAAAATATGTTACTGGCTTTAACACTAAAAACGAAATATGAATTTTATGTCCCACGGCTAAGGTATAGTAAAATATAGATTTTTCTATCAGTGGTCAGTGGAACTACAGCTCCCACTTGATATTACCAACAACATTTAATATAACGAGCCCTTTTTCTGTAATTCTTTCTTTATCCTTGTACAATATACTTAAGCTTAAAGTCAGTTGCCATCTCCCAGTGTATAACAAAGACACAAAATCCTTGAATGAAACTGTACGCTTTACAGTTCCAACGGCCTGGTTTTGGGCTGTTACACACATATACAGACATCGCTGTACACAATGCTGCGAAGGAGAAAGATAGCACTGTCGCTCTCGCAGTGCCGACCCTAAAGATTATTGTTTCCTACGTTTGTGGCAATAAGGCCATGAGTTCAGAACGAACAAAATTATTTACTAGAAATTTATCAGACAGGTAACAAATTTGCACAAGCAGAACATGGCCTATTGTTTTACTGTTGAGTGTGAAAATATATCTTTGTTTAAATTAAATACAAGATTATAAAGTTTAGTTAGGTAGTGTTGGCGAAGGTTAGAACTTACTGATTTTTAGCTGGCAAATAATATACCAAAAATTTTTAAATGAATAGATCAAGCTTGAATTGTAACAATTTAGGTTAGGTTAGGTTAAACGATTAAGTTAGAGAAGTAAACACGTTTGATTTTGTTCTTTTAAGATTTTATCACGTTTCTGAATAAGCCTAAATGTCTGTTTTCTATAACAGAATTTTAAAACAAAGACTAACAATTTTCTGGTGCAGCACTCTCTAAATTTACCTACGAACCCCAAATGTTTACCATTACCTGTACATTTCGCCAGAGTGACAGTTAACCTGATCAAGCCTAAACATTTGTTTGACAATAAATGGATTAAATTTGTCACAAGATCACAAACAAAGCCCTAGACCTACGAGTAGTTACGATATACAATAGGCATTGATATATTGTTTACAAAGGGATAACCTCAAAATATTTAAATCAAACATTGAAAGATGTTTAAAACAAAATAATAATTCAAAACCGCAGCTGAACCGCTGACGAGTTGTGCGAATTTCCAAAATTAAGTTCATATGTTCATATCGATCAACTATTTGGGAAATTGGTCTACTATAGTTCATTTCACCTCAGCGTGAGGCAAATATAAATGACCGTAATAAAACCCTTACCCTCAGGCCTATTGTGCGACATCGGGGATGGGCACTTGTCGTCTGCCTTTGTATTAGAGTTATTGCTGTTTGTCCCAGTGCCATTATGCAAACTTTTTTAATTGAAAGAAAAACTTAAAACAAAATATATCATTCGCTGTGTTTTGATCGCGTGATTATTTTTATACCAAATATGAAGTAAATAACAGCAATAACTCTAATACAAAGGCAGACGACAAGTGCCCATCCCCGATGTCGCACAATAGGCCTAAGGGTAAGGGTTTTATTACGGTCATTTGGTTTTGCCTCACGCTGAGGTGAAATGAACTATAACGAAGGCACTTTGCGAGTTTGTACCTCAGCCTCTGATTAAGGACTGCTTGCATTCACTTGAATGAAGCGGACTGTACTAAATTTCCACCAAATCTGACTTAAAATGCCGCCGTTAGAATGTGAACATGTACATAAATACATAACATTTTTAATGACACCCCAAAACTTGTTCTGAGAACAATGATCGGTGCTCATTGATAAGTGCACCTTAGGTCTCACCATAAGAGTCACTGCAAAAGCTCATCTTTCCTATGGAAATTCGCTGATAATTGAACAAAATTGAGTAATACAGTAAATAAAGTGTGTTCATTATTGTTCTGAATGTCATACAAATTACCTTGCAAGTCATAAAAGAGTTTGTTCGATTTAAATAATACGCCACCGCCTTTGGATAAAGTAGTTTTGCCAACACAAGTAACAGCTGTTGTGGTAAGGCAAAATAAACAAGCTGCAGTACTACTTACTGCAAGTGATGGATCACTTCCTTTGTTGCTTTAACACGTTGCACGTGCGCAATCTATAAGCCCCGGCATTTAACGGATGTGCGAATTGTTTTTACGCTTTGAAGATTACCTGTTACACTTAACTCAGTTACATTTTAAAATGTGTTCAAGATGACAATGTAGGTTTATAGTCCCCTAATTATGATTTCCTTGAAGGATATATTTTCCTTTTAGGATAGTGAAAGAATAAAGTTCTTTAAAGTGATTATTAATGTGACTATTCACTCTAAAATCACTGAACAAGGATTATCTCTTCAACATAAAATGGAGTTTTGTTCATTTTATGTTTTACAAAAATTGTTGAGCCAAAAAAATTACTTAAATTTTCAGTAATACAATTGGACAATAAAACCTTGAGGCTAGGCAGGAATTAAAAAACATTTCAAAGTCGATCGCAGCTCTACATATGGAAGAGCTGAGAACTACTAGCATTGAGTTGTGTGCGTTTCATTCTTCCGTTAGCAAATATAGGGTAGCTTCATAAAGACGGAAACTAGAGGATTGCAGACGTAACCCTGACTGTACACTTACTGAAATGCGCATGCGTGACAATGTATGTGAGTATGTATTATTAAACACAGCTTTCTCTCACACATTCAAAATTTACGGATATATTATTTTTCTAGTATTCCACCGCGAGCAACAAGCTGAATGATAGCCACCAGAGTGCAGGCTAAACACTCGTGCAGGAACACAATTTAGGCGTGTACATACTTCCACAATAAAGCAGATTTTTTCATCACAAATTGTATAAATTTATTGAAATTACTTTTATTTGAAAGGTAATTCAACTTCGATGTGGTGAGCTTTTTACAATTTTGATAATTGCATTACTGATTAAGAAAAAAATCGCAAACTTCGATTAAAGAACAAATAAGTTAAAGAACAAATTCAAAAAAGTAAATAATATCCACATTCGGGCTGTCCGTATAACCTTTAAATAGTTATATTAAAAAATATATATATCTAGGAGATTATTGTACGCATTTTGTTTTTTTACAAGACCCTAAAGCCCATCTGGTTCTTCCAAAATCGATCAAAACGTAAAATGCCATAAACGAATCATGAGAGAGATTCTGATCCGAGGCGAAGAGAGTTCGTCCGCTGCGAGCGAAGTGAATCCGTCCATAATCCGAGGCCGCAAGGTCGAGGCGCAAAGCGAGTTTTCCGCTGCAAGCGGAACAAAGCGGCGCGTGTCCTGGTGCAAACAAATCTACTAATATATTTTGCACACTCATGCAGCTATTCATCGCCTTCTTGACTAGACCAATTTCCCAAATAGTTAGTTGGGACCCTAAGACATGTAAATTCGCTCAATTCACGTCAACGGTTCACCTGCGCGATCGAATTATTTTAAATTTGTACGAATCTTAAATGTTTCTTTTAATTTTGAAACCCCATTATAAATACACAAACGTTTATTTATAATTCATAAACTACAGTCAGACATTAAAAGAATGTATTCGTATTCACACAGAATCGTTTTGCTAATAAAACTTCAAAAGAACTTTAAACACATTAAGCTAAAACTAATATTTCAACCCCGCAAATGATTGCTACTAAAGTTGAGAATATTTTTGCGAAGAATCGTTTTGTTTATACTATCCTGGTACTGACTGTGTTTATGTAGTGTTTTAATATTGTAACTGACAGTGTTGCTTACATAATAACGATGCCAGATACCGTGAACAGCTGAGAGGATGACACTCATCATCAAACGCAGCACAGGTAAAGATAAAAAGTCAATAGGAGCCTTTAAAACTGTACACAAAGGAAAGAAAGACCTAGTTCCATACGTTTCCGCCTGTTCATGGAAAGCTTCCAGTTGAAATAAAAACCAAATTTTGGTCAACTTGATAACGTGTTTAGATAAAACTGTTCTTCAGAAATCTTAGGTTAAGATTTTAGAACTCTAGAGGTAATTTGTTGTAACATGTGTAGAGGAAAATATGCTTCAGAAGATTATGTGCTTTTAAAATGATTCGTTGAATCTTTAAAAAGAACTAGGACATCAGATATAATTTGTTGTGCTACATGTTTACAGAAAAAGATGCTTCAAAAGTTTACATGTTTTTAAAATAATTTGTTTTATCTTCAAAAAGAACTAGGGCATCAGATCTAATTGTATTTAAAGAAAAAGATGCTTCAGTCTACATGCTTTTAGTATAATTCGTTTTATCTTCAAAAGTTTACATATTTTAAAAATGATCTGTTTTATCTTCAAAAAGAACTAGGACATCAGATGCTAGACATTTGTATGCTACATATTTAGAGAAAAATATGCTTCAGTCTACGTGCTTTTAAAATAATTCGTTGTATCTTCAAAAATATTTAGGACATCAGATGTCATTTGTTGTGGTACATATTTAGAGATAAGGATGCTTCTCTGAAGTTCACAAGTTTTTGAAATAATATGATTCATCTTCGTCAAAATTGTACAACGCCAGAGATAATTATAACTACTCCATTTCGTAGTCCCCTGTGTAGAGGCAGGTCCGTACAAAACATTGTTTCGTGCGGAAAACAAGTGACGCAACTGAGGAATTTCCACACGGGAAGAAAAGAGCGGCATAACGGCGAATCGTAACGCCTCGAGTAAGTTAAATTTAGAACAAACATTCCGATTTTATTTTGTTAATAACACTGGCATTAAAACCGACTCCGGTCTAAATCCGACAAGTTCAAAGTCAGAGCCTCGTTTAGATGTAATCGTGAACATAAAGTTCCAGACATGTTAAACTATTCTAATGTCAATTGGCAGGTTTTGAGAAATGTGTTTTAGTAAACAACAGTTTCTGGCAAAATGGCACAGGGGGATTAGAATGTACAGCGCTCTCGTCTTTTGTAAAAAATATGCGAGACGAAGGACCAACGATTGGAGATTGTAAATGGAGAATTTCTACTTTCTTTTAATTCCTCTCGATCGTCATTTCGTCATTTACTGTTGGGAGTAATGTCGCAGTGGTTATTGAAGCCGTCTAGTTTGGTATACTGTACTACTGTAGTGAGACCTAAGTTATAAGTGGCAAAATTAAAGCCTATTTACTGGCGTTCGGATTACTGGCGCTACCGTCTTCGAAATTACGATATAGTAAAGATTTTAATAGTGCAACAGGTACCCTCCACCTGATATAATAATCACAGAGTAATAATAACCACTGGAGCTATGTTGGTAGTGGTCTTGCTAAATAATGGCTT
>JAGFPH010002733.1:114887-126560 GCA_018207615.1 Philaenus spumarius | reverse complement strand
GTATTGTCTTCTCTTTAATGACTAAAATATAAAATCTTGTAAAGCCCAGGCCTACATAAATAATTCTTTACCGTGTGATTTCCTTAGTAATTAGAGCACTTTTAAAGGATAAGCTTGCTCATTTAAGTACTTTAAAACAAAACAGCAATCTTGACAGTAAATAATATAGAACAAGCCAACGAGATAAAAAAAAAACAACAACAAAAAACAGTAGTATTGCGTTTAGAATATGAATTTACGCTTTTCTCGGACCTAGCGAGATGGATATTTTGTTATTAAATACATTATTTGTCCATAAATATAGTGTTCAGTGTGTAATCATAGATCGTGAATAATAAAATAGATCACGCATGCGTACGGGGGCTGTGTGCCGAAAAAAAGATTGTCGGGAAAATAGTGCATGATCGCGCCGCGAGGTAGCGTTACGGAGAAATCATTGGTAGCATTGGTGTTTCACACAGCTTCCGTCGTTTCCCCAATAGATAGCGCCACTATCGTCGAATTTCCAGTGGAACGAAATATTGCATTGGATCGGAGTTCTATTAGGTTATCCAAATACAATGGTATAATGCAAGCATTAAGGGTGTACAATATCAGAACGAAACATTCTATACAATCCTCTTCAATATAACTTATCTTGCATCGAATTTTGAAGATAATCTTTTGTAATTTGAAGGAAATCGTTCATGAACATCTAAATTATAGTTCGTAGATGAGAAAAATTGTAAATTATACATTTTTATTAAAGATATTTGCTTATAAACACAACGAAAATCGTATTTTTTCAGTCGAGTCACGTGATATAGCATCGGGGCGAATTTTGCTACCTACTAACTATACATTGGAGCTTTCTGCAAGTTTAAATGCCGTACACACATGGCGGGAACTAAAAATAAGACCGGCATTAGCAAAAACGAAAGTGTATAAAATCGATATTCTAGTCGGGCTGGAGGGCTTTACCAATGTAATACCGTAGGCCAGCCTTCTCAATGATGACTCTGCTCACTGGATTCGAGGCTTTTGCTCGAGTGGTACTGCACACCCTTAGGACCAAATTTCAAGTAAAAAGATCGGCAAGTTTTTTACTGCTAAGAAGGCGCTCAATTTTAAGTTTGTAATTTAATTATGAAAGATCACTAACCTTCGTAAATTTTACTTTGGGGGTTGCAAAACTAAAATATCTTTTTCTTTGAGAGAACTAAAGACCCGCCATTTCCTCTAGCTTCAGTTGATATAGCTGGCCTTGATCGTAAAATTGTGTAGTGTTGTTTTTGTGCTGCCCTTCCATTATTGTGAGTTATGAAAAAATCTTAATCGTGGGGACAAATAGTTAGTGGCAGAGTAACGTTTAACGATTTTCGCCATGCTTAAAAATGAATATTTTTGATTATCTTAAGGAAAAAAAGAATAGAAAATGTTAATTTCAATATAGTTTAATATAAAAATGTGTAAAAAATTTAAATATTATTTACGTGGCGCAAAAACATCAGTAGAGAGTAAATATGGGCTTTTTTATATAGGCATGCACCATTACATTATTTTTTTTGTGAAAAAAATAACAATGCGAACTTTTCTGTTTTTGGAAAAGCCATTTTCATAACTTTTCAACAATCAAGTAAATAAATTTCAATATTGTTAATTGTTACAACTGATTTAGGCAAAACAAAATCACGGTTTCGCTGCATTCACGGTTTCTGAAGCGATGTACTGGACTGTACATGTGGTTGGTCTAACATGCTTTTAGAAGGAGATAAATATGGCGGAAGTGTAGCAAAAGGTGCGCGAAGATTACATGTTAATGACCTACCTTCACTGCAGGGTACAGGTGAGCATATAACGTATACAGTAATTATTGTAAAATGGTGTAGACAACTTACATGCATCCTACTTTAGCAAAATGAACAACTTGCTGGTGCGCGCTGCGAGACTGGGGATCATGCCTAAGTAAACAAAGCCAAATCAAAATAAAGTGTTAAACAAGGCGTTAATGTAAGGTGCAGGAAAACTAAAAGCAAAAAGCAGTGAGGTAAATGATAAGCTAAACAACATGTATCCTAGCCGACTGCAAGAGGTTAGGTTCAAACACAGCAGCATCCAATTTATGTTAATACAAAGCTAGACTTGGGTCTTACCTGAACATAACATTTAAAGATCATCTTTAAAAGCTTTTATGAGAAATTAACTCTTTAGAGAATATGTTAAAGATGAGTTATTGCAGTGACCCTTATGGTAAGAACTAAGGTAGAGCGCAGTCAATGAGCACCAATCATGGCCCCCGCAACACGTTTTTGTGGTGTCATTAAAAACTGTATGAATATAATTAATGTTTTCGCAATTTATCGGCCGCATTTTACGTCCATTTTGGTCCAAATTTGGTACACACGTTGGTTTTCTAAGTGGCTCGGACGAGTTTGTTAGCAAAAAATCCAACAACGGGAAGCACTTTTTTGCAGGAAGTAAATATTTTTGGAGGTTTTTCGTACTAGAAGGATATTTTAGGAGGTTTTATGTAGAAATATATACATGAGGTAATTCTGCACATTTAGTTTTTTTACAAGACCTTATAGCTCGTCTGGTTCGACCAAAACGTAAAATACCATGTTACGGGGTCGAATGCAAACTCGCGAAGCGAGGTTATCCCCTCCGAGGGAAGCGAAGCGGTACAAAATCCTAGGCCGAAAGGCCGAGGTGCAAACTCGCAAAGCGCAGTCGATAGGGCGCAAAGCAAGTTTTCCGATGCGAAAGGAACAAAGAGCGCGTGAGCCAGGGTTGGAGGCTGAGATGCAAATACATGCTACTAATATATTTCGTACACGCGAGCAGCTATTCAACGCCTTCGTGAGCGTAAGAGCACTTTCCCAAATAGTACGTAGACCCTAAAACATATAAACCTAATAATTTTGGAAATTCGCTCAACTCTCGTCAGCGCTTTAGTTGCGAGATAGAATTATTATGTTGTTAGCGTTTTATTTTTCTTTCTGTCTTTATTGTTGGTGATTTATTAGCGAATTTCCATAGGAAAAATGAGCTATTGCAGTGGCCCTTATGGTAAGGCCCAAGGTCGGGAGCAGCAAATGAGCAGAGATAATAGTCCCCAGAACACGTTTTGGGGTGTCATTAAAAATCATATATGTATATATGTGTTCACACTCTAGCGGCCGCATTTTAAGTCCGATTTGGTTCAAATTTGGTACACATGTTGGTTGTCTACGTCGCTCGGACAAGTTCGTTAGCCAAAAAAATCCAACAATCGGAAGCACGTTTTTTGGAAGTTACTTTTTTTTTAGATTTTTCCTACGACAATGAATTTGTTTTTCAGTTTTTTCTACTAATATAAATGTGGGATGTTATTCTGCACATTTTGTTTTTTTTACGCGACCTTATAGCTCGCTTGGTTCCCCCAAAATCGATCAAAACGAAAAATATCATAAAAGTACCCGGTTCAAAGCCAAGTGATGCAAACTCGCGAGGCTACTAGGAGGAAACAAATTCTACTAATATATTGCGTACACACAGACAGCTGTTCAGCTGTAGGCCTTCGTGAGTAGACCTATTTCCCAAATTGTTAGTTGAAACCCTAAAACATAGGCATATAAACTTAATTTTGGAAATTTGCTCAACTCACGTCAGCGGTCCAGCTGCGTGGTCGATTTATTTTTTTAAATACCAAAGGCATTTGGTGGATTTTACCGTGGGATTGGCGTGCGAAGCACGCAATACTTTGTGTATTGAAGATACTACCAATATGCGGAATGGCGTGCGAAGCATTTTGCAGCTATTCAGCACAGTCGTAAATAGACCTATTTCTAAAATTGTTGGTTGAAACCCTAAAACATAGGCCTATAAACTTAATTTTGGAAATTTGCTCAACTCACGTCAGCGGTTCAGCTGCGTGGTCGAATCATTATAACTTATGAGATTGATTTTTGTGTAAAATGTATACAGTCCATATTATCTTGGAATACATTTGGACGAAGAATTAATATCAAAACAGCATCAGGGGAGGTCAACTAGGAACACAGTCGGCTAGACGATGCTGTGCCAAATATAAACCCCGTAAACCAAACTGTGCCAACTTGAATCACAGGTAGGACCCAGGCACTACTTCCATTTCTGTGTTTTGTCAAACAGTGTTCTGTGCGATTTGGTTTATTTACGATTACGAAACCCGAAATAGTCTCCGTTGTGGAATAACAATGTCGGTGTCTACGCAGTAAGCGCCTACAATTTGTAGGCATACACGTTTCATTGTTAACTACTGATGGTTTATTAAGAACAATTGATAAGCGTTAGAAAAACTGGTTGACAAAATTATATAATTTATATTAGAATAATGGTTACCGAAATATGAAATGTTTCCTAAATACAAATTTCATGCTTAGAACGGGTAATAAAATCTAAAATAAGGCTTTTGTTAGAATTAATACACCCAGCTGAAATCTTTGCCCACAGGTTGTTGTTATCATAAACATTGTAGAAAAGGTCTACCAATTCCCCCTCCGCAAGGGGGCTGAGGGGGAGAGGTGTCAAAAAGATACAAGAAAAGGTTTTTGTGATTTAGCGGGAAAACGGTGGACTTTTTAAACAAACATTAATCAGGAAAGTAGTAGTTTAAGAAAATACTCTTTTTTATGACCCCATTTGACCTTTTAAGGGCTTTAGATTTCGTGTTACGGAAAAAAATAAGAATAAAACAAAACAATCAGCCATTTTGTCTTGACAAAACTTAAATGTTTCTATAAAAGCTCTTTTTACGATAATAGGCCTACAAAAAAAATCGTAAATGCGACTTTTATCAAATTGAAGGTTATGACATCACCTATATTTTGAGACCTTAAGCATCTCTTTCGTGAACTTGGAGGGGTAGTTATGGGGGTTAAAAGGTAAAAAAATCGTTTTTCGAACGTACGCTAGTGCAGCAACAGCAAAAGCAACTTTTTTCCTCCAATTTGATTGGGCTGTAAATAATTAAAAACAGTGATCTTTTTAGACAATCCTTAAACTTTTGGACAACCCTGTATAAGCTGCATGTATACCTTAGCCTCGCGTGATTGTATACTTTTGCACGCACTGCGCCTGCGCTCCTATCGTGTCATAAAGTATAGTATTTATCTGTTAATTGGCACCAGTCTTACACGATTACCTGTTCAGACAAACTTCAATTCCACCTTTGGAACCATTTTTCAAATGAACTACCGCGGCCAGTCTTATTTATTTTGTAACGGAAAATTCAGATAGAATTTATTTTTAAAATATATTTAGAAATCTAAAAGAAGACACCATAACAAATAAAACTGTAAAAGTTTCAAACCTTTCTGAATTATGTCAAATATATTTTAGTTGGAGTAAAGACATGTTCAGGGAATCTTACATGTAGTCAGATAAAATCTTAGGCAATCCGCACACGGGTCGTTGCCTATGCTCCGCGTGAAAGAGGCGTTTGACAATCGTCAAGCGTTGAAAATAACGATTGTCGTTTCCCTCGTTCTACGTCCGAACACGGGTCGTCAAGCTATCGTCAAGGAATCGACAGTATGCTCTATTCCAACTTTCAGGGTTATGCTTACAACATCAACCATTATAATTTCTTGTGAACTTGATTGTTTTAAATATGAGTTATATAAATAATGTATATTATAATACGTTATAAGATTTGCTTTGTGGTTAGAAAGTATAAATACAACCTTTTATTATCAATATATTTGTTTATAAAATTTTAAAGAAGAGATACCTATCCGTTTACATTCAGAAACATTCGTACATCTTCGTATAACATATAAACACATTCGATTATTAATTTCTTCACTATAATATTATAACTTCTAAATCATTTTATCTTAGCCCCCTACTCGCTCCGCTCGCCAAGGCCCACCCCACCTCCGATCGTTTCGCGATCTCCGGGGGGGGGGGGCACGTTCAACTTTATTTTTTCTATAAAAATGAATTCTTTATTTTTCGACTTGAATTCGACTTCACGATTTTGTGCGCCTGGAAGTTATGCAATACGTCTCCACTACGCAATACACGGCGCCTGGAAGTTATGCAACGGTCACCGCTACGGAATACACGTATTTAATCTATTCTTATTACTTTATAATTATGAGAAGAAGAAGTAGAAACACTTTTTTATATAATAGAGATTTATTTTTCTTCCTCAACAGAGTCTTTTTTTCCCAAGCCCGTTCCCTTGGCAGTGTTTTCACTAGATAACAGCTATTCTTATTACTTTATAATTATGAGAAGAAGTAGGAAAACTTTTGTATATAATACAGAGATATTTACGTTGTAGTGAGTTAACTGCTTCTTTACAACATTCGACTTTTTTTTTTGGTTTAACGTCCTGCTGTTTTGCACTTAAGGCTAATGAAGACGGGACCTACAGTTTTACGTGGAATCCGAACCACAGCCAATGAGGTCTGTTAAGAAACCATTTAGAAAATTATTCGGGGTTAAAGGGAATTGAACCCGGAACTTTTCCATTGATGGTTGCCATGACGATTGATAAAGCTTTGACGCCTTAACAACCACGGCCATCGTGGCTTCTTACAACATTCGAAGGGGGGTTTGTACAACGAGGCGAAGTCGAATTGTATAATCCCCTGAGTGATGTAAAGAAGCAGTCATCACGTGTAACGAACAATATCTTACCTAACCCCACATCTTACAGGGTGTTCTACAACTTTGTACAATAAATATATAATCAACTAGGGGAGACCCCTGCGTGCTTCGCACGCCAACCCCCAATGGGACCTTCTAAAAACATACCTTATGTTTTATTTATAATAAATTTGTAGTATTAATAATAACCTCAAAACTAAGATGGTAAATAATGTTAAATGTTCAAACCAAATTATTTCTTATATTTTATAACAGCAGTTAATAATAGTTAAAAGAACCAGCAAAGCTCAGGTCTACACTTTAAAACCCTAACCTAAAAGCTAGAAATACAAAAATAATTGCTTCAAATTTTGAAATCAGCTGTTTATGAAAATATCGAAGCAAACATCTATATTATCTGTTATTTTATTCAATTGGTTGCTATGGTAATAAATGTAAATACATGTGTTGGTTTATCATTCCAGGCCTAACCTAAGATTTTTTCCGACTAAATTTACAAATATTAAAATAAAAAAAGGTTTTTACCGAAATGAATTATAGCCTATGTTACTCAGGGATAGTGTAGCTTTTTATTAGTAATACCATTTTTTCAATCGGTTCAGTAGCGCCAGAGATTACCCCCTACATACAAACAAAAAAACAAACAAACAAACAAACTTTACCTCTTTATAATATTAGTATAGAGTATAGACAAGACATTTTTACTAGTATATTATTTTATTATTATTATTTAGATTTTGTTAGTAGAATTCAGAAGTATACGCAGTCTGTGAATCAATGTTATGTAAACAATACAATTTTGTTTAGTAGTAATGAAATTAACAAACAATCGGCTGATCTAAGCGTTTCAAACAAGCAGCTGTTTGAAGCGTGATGTAATCGTGCTCTTCTTCACATCACTGGAGATGTAAACCAGATCTCAGTAAATTACTCCAGGGATAGGACAGTTTAATATACGGTGTTGGGTAAAATATACTTTTGGGATTTTATTGGTGATTAGTATGTAAAATTGCAGATAATTGCTTTTATCTGTTTTTGAGAAATATGACTGTGATAGTCAGAGAAACTAGCAATCGAACGAGAAACCAATTTTAACCCCTTTTAAGATAGGAACCTTTTTAGATAAAACAAATCTGTTAATTTATACGGAGTTTCGATTGGTTAACTTTTTTTAAGATTAGACGTTTAAAGATATTTAATGTTAAACTAAACAAAATTACCAAACAAAAAATTCACCAATCTAAAAACTATTTCAACTGCCTGTTTCAAAACCAATAAGAAGCACTGCCAACAAATGCTCGGTCTAAGATTAAAACTTCTTTTCCGAAAAGAATAAACAAACGTTAAATAACTGCCAGACACGTTCGGTACTGGACGGGATAGGTTAGGCTAGGCGAGTCGAGAATAATAAAACTGTAATGTTATAGCGACAACAGCGCTGTCTGAAGGTAAACATGCCAACTATAACTTGATAATTCCTAGAAACAGTTCCTGCTCCAGTTTGTTTACACTGGACTGAATAATCGGAGAGCGGTAAAATGTGGAAGGATATTTCATGATCGAATAACAGTTTTTGGAAAATTAATTAAAACCTCTTAACTAAACAATACCATGCAGTAAAGAAATAAGTTTGGGTGAGTTATAATTGACAACAATAAATAAAATTACGAGAAAAATAAACTAATTAAATAAATTAGACTTGCCCTTCAAAGGTTCTGCACCGACAGACTACCCACAAATTTTACCAAAATGATATTAAAAACACTTTAGAATAGGATAGAATAGAAAAAGTACTTTATTTTGACATGATTGTAACCCATACATCACTGCAATAGAAATAAAAAATGCATACATTATCAACTATAGGAAATAAAAATAGAAAATTGTTATTTACATAGCACTGTGCAGCATGGTCCGTCAGCTGGGTTGGCAAAGTCACTTATTATTAGGA
Organism: Philaenus spumarius; assembly: GCA_018207615.1. Classification (NCBI taxonomy): domain Eukaryota; kingdom Metazoa; phylum Arthropoda; class Insecta; order Hemiptera; family Aphrophoridae; genus Philaenus; species Philaenus spumarius. The sequence goes on along the minus strand of JAGFPH010002733.1, from coordinate 117,991 downwards.
CTTACACTGGTCCACTTATTTTAAATCCATACATCCATCAAAGCACACATACATATATAATCAGACACTCCCGCTCGCACACAAAAAATACAATATACATTAGAACAGAAAGTCATTTATTATTAGAACTTAAACTATGGTTCACTTATATTTACATCCATCCATTCATCAAAACATACGTACATTAATATAATCAAGCACTCACGCACAAAATATTCAATATACATTAGAATTAATAAACTTAGTATCAGTTATATAATTAAAATTACTTACATATATAAATATATTTACAGTAATCCTTTTTTTTCAAAAAATCTAGATATCAAAATTACGTAACACCCCTCCCCCCCCTTAACCGCGTTTTTATTTTCGATTTCGATTAAATTAAAAATTAAATTAATTTATTAATTGCCATCTAAAGTTCTATGCAATCTTCATGAATTTACCTAACCTTAACCAATCTCCCCCGTTCAATAAAAGTTCAAATTCCTCCCGATTTAAACTGCTTTTGAAAAAGCACAAATTTTTTACATAGGCTAGGATAGGACAGCGACAGCGAGCAATAAAATGGTAAACTGTTTCGTTTTCATTTAAAAGCTGCATAAGGAGTATAACCAAATTGTATCGTTACAACACGGTTTATAGTTTAAATAACCCTTGCTTTGATGATCCAAAGTATTGTTTAGATACCGTATTTATCAGATAAATAATGTCTACTGCCGAGTTGAAGGTCAAGGTCCCGTTACTGTTTGTGACATGTCGGATGTTTTGCCCTCTGTAAACATTATCCCTTCCAAGTAACTTTGACCGCTTCAATAACGCTGAGCATCTTTTCGCTTAACCTAGCAATATTGCTCATATCCACATCAATCCTATATTAAAAACACACTAGCTGACCCGTGCGAAGCATTCACATTCTAACTTACTTAAATCCCACTTAATTAAAGTCATAAGTGAATCCACAATGCTGTTTATAACCACGCTTACAATTAAATAAAAATAGCAATGTAGTGGCGTTACGGCAGCTCTCCAGCTGGGTATTGTTATCATCAGTGTTGCCAACGCCAGGAAAATATCCCTACAACTTACTTGATCTTACATCACTGTTAATTTCGGATTCTTTATTTCTCTTCTTTTTTTTTCTTATAATTGTATTTTGTATATTTTTCCGGTGTAGCGGTTAAGGAAAGCTTTAAAATGATGCCTCATCCGTGTAATTTGATGATGTATTAAGGGTCGGCTCTAGCTGTCGGCCATGTTGACTGACACTCCATAAGACCAATGTTAAATTAAAATCCAAATTTTTCCTTTATTTTTGATCGGAAAATTATAAACGATAGGTCATTTTAAAGCTATGCAAATGGCTTTTTAAAAATTAAGAAAAATATTTTGTTTAATATTTATTAACAATTTAAAACATTGATTTTTAATATTTTTTATGTTGTCACTATTAATTATAACGAAAAACTACCAAGCCATTCGCCTGAAGAATTTCGTCCCCAAGATTTTTGTATTTTTTAAAAACGCTATTTGAACAATTGCGGGTTTTAAATGGATTTAGGCTGAGCAATGTCCGTGTAACCTACCGCCGGTATAGGGTGATTTTAAATATTTTATACGTTGTAACTATTAATTATAGCGAAAAATTACCAAGCCATTCGGATGAAGAATTTTGTCCCCAAGAGTTTGGTATTTTTTTAAAAACACTATTTGCATAATTGCGGGTTTTAAATGGATTTAGGATGAGCAATGTCCGCGTAACCTACCGCCGCTATAGGCAGTCGCAGGTTGCTTTCTGTTTTACTAGAGCCGACCCTTAAGGAAGTTATGGCGTACCGACAAAAAATGGCTTTGAGAAATAATATATGTGATTAAGGGTCTGCTGTTGGGAAGGCAAACTTGAATTTTTATTCTGTAAAAGCAATGTTAAATGAAAAAACATTTATTTCGTTTATTTTTTATCATACAAAATTGTTAACAAGGTTTTTAACCAAAATCACAACAATAGGCACCGTTTTGCGTTTTAGATTTTCTTAAATCCCGTTCATTCGTCGTGTTATTGACATTTTTTAAGTCGTTTGAATATTTTTTATTACACTATAAAAAATGAATAATTAAAAGTAAATCGCAAATCGGATCCGCAATTTTATAAAGAATGTTTAGTTTTTTCCCACCACGCAATGGTTTTAAAGAAATTGTTTTAAATGAGGCGATGTCAAAGCGCTCAGCTGCATAAAAACACTGTTTGGATACCGCTACAGGGTGAAGCGCTGAGTCGCCTGTTGCTTTCTCCTTTACTGGAGCAGAGCCTTAATCTATCGTCCCGATATCTATTCTGCCGAACATCTCTGAAATTTCCGAGCGCCTTTTTCTTTCCAGGTTGCAACCTTATCTAGAGGACTGCGTCAGACCAGAGCAGTTCGGCTTTCGACGTGGTCATTCCACTACGCTTCATTCAGCTCGTTCCCACAATAAGTTCTTGTCCTCTGTTGCAGTGTTGCTAGACGCTAGTAAGGCGTTTGACACGGTAGGGCATGAATGCCCGAGTCTCCTGTACGGCTGCTGTACACTTGATCCGCTCTTACCTCTCAGGCAGATCCTTCAAGACATTCGTAGACGGCGAACTCTCCACACTGCGGCCGATACTTGCTGGAGTTCCCCAAAGCAGTGTCCTGGGACGAGTATTGTATCTGGTGTTCACTAGCGACTTTCCGACCATTCCAGGTGTGACTGTCTCGCTGTATGCTGATGACGCGCTTCTACACTGTAGCAGCGGAAACCCGACATACGCGGCAAAGTCCATGTAGAAGCAACTGGACGCGCTGTCCCAGAAATGGCGCATCAAGATTAATGCGGACAAATCTGATTACATAAGTTTTAGGAAAAGACGCAGAATGACACTCAGAGCTCCTCGTGCTGTGGAAGCCTACTGTTAAGTACCTCGGCATAACGCTGGACAACACGTGCAGAACAAGGTCACCGAAGGAAAGCGAATTCAGAGCTGCCTCTCACCCTTGTTAGCATGGCGTAGACCCTTGCCTGTAAAAGCTAAAGTGACTATTTTTCTGTTGATAGTGCGATCAGTGTTAATGTAGGAAGAAACT
>JAGFPH010002733.1:85687-96066 GCA_018207615.1 Philaenus spumarius | reverse complement strand
AGGGTTTGAAAAAATTCGAAATTTTAGGGAGGGTTTGGGGGGATAAAAGTTGTTAAAAAAAGATTTCTTCAAAACTACCGAATGGTTTGGAATGAAATTTGGTATGTAGCTTCCTCTAGGGCCCATAAGTGATCACCAAGAAATGGTTTGAAAAAATTTGAAATTTTAGGGGGGTTTGGGGGGATCAAAGTTATTAAATCACGATTTCTTCAAAACTACCGAACGGATTGGAATGAAATTTGGTATGTAGCTTCCTCTAGGGCCATAGGTGCTCACTAAGAAAGGGTATGAAAAATTTCGAAATTTTAGGAGGGGTTTGGGGGGATCAAAGTTACTAAAATCATAATTTCAGATCTTTTATTATTATGACAATAGTGCTTTTATTATTTAAGATCTATATATATATATAAGCCAAATACCACTCACTGACTGAACACTTAAAAATAATACAATTAAGTTAAAAAGACTGAAAATACCAACCACCACGGGCAACGCCGTACGGGTCAGCTAGTAGTCTTATAAAATAAAGTATTTATGAAATGCAGCACCTGGTTCACGAAAATATCATTTCGTATTACTAAACTGAGTCAATGTATTTATCGGTAGGAGAGAGGCGACAACACGAATTTCAAATTCCATATTCTATCTATATACTGTACATATAATAAAACCGCGCCTGTTTGTAACGGCAACAACTGAGAACGTCTGACCTTTTAAGCTGGAGTTTGAATCATTAGACCCAACATTTTCTCGGAAAGCTTTAGAAGACACATTCAAAAACGCCGACTCTGTTCAAAACTTGTGACCATTAGTGGCCAAAGAAGACTATTTCGTCCTCTTTTGGGAACGTTTCTACTTATAGCTTTAGCATCTACATTCAATTTGAGGTACTCATTGGATTCAGCTAGCCGAGATTTTTCAAAAGGCCACCGAGCCGATCCTGTACGTTGCACAGTTTAAGTGCGTCTTTCTTAAACATTTTGGTTTTCGACTTTTTAAGCAGCTGCAGCTTTTCAACTGCAGGTTTTGGGTGAAAATCAGAGACCGACCTGGCGATTGGATATTTAATTCTCTTCGACTTTCATTTTTGACATTTTTTCTCCGACGCGATCTGAGGGATCAAAAATGCTAAAAAGACGTTTGATAGTTTTGCTTTAAGGTAATTTCGGCAGTAACTTTTGAACCGTTTGTCGGGAGTAAGTAGAGTGCGGAAGTCTACAATATTTACTCAGAGTGTTTTTTCAGCCAATTTTTCACGTAGACAAAGTCGCGGTTACAAATAGTTATTTATAAATTTTTAATTGTTTTCACTATTTAATAAATGTCTTAATTTAAATTCATCTAATTTGTCAACACTGAAACAAGTAATTATTCATAAACATTATGGTAAATTAAGTGAGGCATAATAAAGGTAGCTTTCTCTTGTAATATTTATTTATAAAAATATAAATTTCGATCTAATTTTACTATTAAACTATAACCCTCTGTTTATTTAGCACTAGGGGAAACACCTGCGTGCTTCGCACGCCAACCGCCTTGGTACCTTCTATACGCATAATCATGTTATGTTTTCTTTATAATAAAGGTGTAGAATTAATAATATATGGTAAACTAAGATGGTAAATGATGTTAAATGTTCAAATCAAATTATTTCGTACACTTTATAACAACAGTTGTAATAAAGGTTAAAAGTCTACACTTTAATAAAAACCTAACCCAAAAGTTAGAAATACAAATAAATAATTGTTTCAAAATTTGAAATCAGCAGTTAATGGAATATTAGAGCAAACGGCTGTTTTATCTGTTATTTTATGGTAATATTTTATGGTATCTGGTTGCTATGGTAATAAATGTAAATACATGTGTTGGTTTATCATTCCAGGCCTAACCTAAGATTTTTTCCGACTAAATTTACAAATATTAAAATAAAAAAACGTTTTTATCAAAATGAATTATAACCTATGTTACTCAGGGATAGTGTAGCTTTTTATTAGTAAAACTATTTTTCAATCGGTTTAATAGTTCCAGAGATTACGCCCTACATACAAACAAAAACATTTGACCTCTTTATAATATTAGTAGTATCATAATATTTATATCACCATTCAAATTAATTTCTTCACAGCCAGAATTATTGCATTTTCCCAATTATCCATGACTCAATGATAAAAAAGAGATACACCGTTGGATTAAAAAAAAAATGTTATACATTTTTTGTTAATTCAATTTTTAGTTTTTTAGATTTACACCTTTAAAAGTTTTAACCACTGCCATCTTGGGACGGATAACTGCAACTAGCCATTTGCGTAAACCAATCTGATCAACTTACGTGCTGAGTTTCATAAACTTATCTTAAACCGTTTATGAGATATTTTCTCTTTTTTACAGCTTGTAAACTAAGCAAGATGTTGTTATTGGCTACTTTTGACCTGACGAACAACATGGTAACAACGTTCGGTAGAATGGTTGCGAGACATCCTGTATATGAACGTTTACTTACAGACTCTTTTAGCGAATGAACGAATAGATTCTACAAGAAAGAACCTGGAATGCTGGAATTGTGCAGTAATTCATAGCAACGGAAATTGTGCGCACGATTAATAATAGTAAACGGTAGTTAGCAGTCGACATGCAATGCCCGGACTCTCGAGGTTGGGGTAGTCACGATAATTTGATTGTGTCTACAACAATACAACAGTCACAGGCTTATTACGTCACGAAATCATAAAATATAATCTTCGTGAAACAAATAATTTTATTTCAATCTACGCGAAATTGAGTTTATAGATATTGTGTATGAAAACAATCAAATTATGGAACGCCGTTTTGTAAAAAATAATTAGTTGGAAGGGATTCTAAAACGTACTTCTATTTTTAAATACACGTTTCCCCATTTTATTCGACAGCGAAAATATAAAATTGTATATTTCCGAAAGCTTTCGAATTTGTGTCTGCTGTGTTTGTTTTAATTATAAGAACAAATACACGCATTTAAGTACTTTTAGTGTCTAGTTATTAAACCTTTGTTTTATTGTTATATGTTTGTAGCAGTTTATTGAAACTATTTAAAAATAATCTATAGGCTGACCCTTTAACCTGGCCAACATACAAATCTTGGAATATATGTCTTTTACAATGAAGGTTAGATTAAAACCCTTCTTTGCTTTCTTTCTAGTAGACAGTACAAATAAATACAATATTAAAGTGCAATAAATTGGTTACTATTTTTCAATAGGGCGGCAACTTAATTTTCGTATAGCAGCTCCCATTTTTTACTTTCTCACTATACTATAGTATAGAGAAAGTATAGTGATCGCAAAAAATCGATGTTGAGATTTTTGTGGAAATATCCCTTTTGGGACCCCCTGAGTCCAAAAAAATTGTATTTACAAAATGTATGTCTGTCTGTATGTATACAAAGCTAGAGCGAAAACTATTCGATCGATTTGAAACAAATTTGCACCAGACATGTCAAGTAGGCCTGTATAGATGCACGTAAAAGGGTCTTGCAAATTTTTGAAATAACCCCCTTTTTGGCCAAAAACCCCCAAAAAATCAGTTATTATTTTTTTATAAAAAAACTGCTCTAATGATTTTGATAAAATGTGGCTTATTTGTAGCCTTTAATGTGCCCTACCATATGCAAAAAACCGCATCTTTCTAAAAATTCTTGTTTAGGTAATAATAATAACTGATTTATGGGGTTTTTTTGCCATAAAGGGGGTTGTTTTTCAAAAATTTTCAAAACCTTTTTTCGTGCATCTATAAAGACCGTGCATCTATAAAGAACAAATTTGCACCAGACATGTCAAGTAGACATGTATAGATGCACGAAAAACGGGTTTGAAATTTTTTTAAAAACAACCCCCTTTTTGGCAAAAAAAACCCAAAAAATTAGTTATTATTTTTTTATATAAAAACGGCTCTAACGATTTTGATAAAATTTGGCTTATTTGTAGCCTTTAATGTACCCTACCATATGAAAAAAACAGCATCTTTCTAAAAATTCTCGTTTAGCTAATAATAATAATAACAGATTTTTGGGGTTTTTTTGGCTATAAAGGATTTTTTTCCAAAAAATTTCAAAACCTTTTTTCGTGCATCGATACAGGCCTAATGGACGTGTTTGGTGCAAATTTGTTCCAACTCTATCGAATAGTTTTCTCTCTAGATAATAATAATAATATTTATTAGTTCTTTGAAGTTAGGGCAAAAGTTAAGTCAGAAATGGTTAACGAATTGTTATTGTATGGATAAAATACATATTGTTTGTGATTTCTGTTTAATAATTTAAATATGTTTACGAGAAAGTATGTGCCAGTTCCTGGTACCGTTTATTTAATATAGTTTTTAGGCATAAATTTTCTACAGATTTTGTTCACATTTTTGTACAATATGAAGACTAAATTTCGGCAAATTTGCAGGGTATTTTGAAATTGATATTCTTTAAAAAGAGCTCTATGGATGTTTTCATTTTTATGATTTTTTGAAACTTCGGTTGATTTATGGTGATACAATGTGTAGTTTTTTTTTATAAGCCAACTTTGCTTTTTTGAAGCATTTTTGTTTTTGCTTCCTACATAAATCTACCTAAATATGAAGAAAAATATTTGAAAAAAAATAAATATGGCAAGCTGGAAAGTTAAAAACAACTTGTTTACAGTGTTTTAAGAATATATATGGCCAACATAGTACAACAAAGGTTATACATAGACTGAAGAGTAACTCTGAGTAACTTGTAAAACTTTTCTTTTCGAAAAATATTATATGATCTTTTAAATTTTATTTGTATTTAATAAAAGAGGGTTTTCAGGTCATTTGTTCTTTAGAACAAAAACATAATTTGAGTGCTCTAATATATAGATTTAACACATTTTTTTTTCAAAGTGGGCCTCTGAGCCCCCCTTGATTATCCAAGGAACTAGATAACCCTTTGTTCTACTAGTTCTAACTATAGACCAGAACAGGAAAACAAATACAAGACCTTTTGGCTTCGTATACTCGGTTGAAAATCGAAACTCACGTACAAAGTTCAAACTTTTACAATGCGTACTCGGCCATCACAACAGACGTAAAGTAGGCTGAATTAAATTTATTTTCCGATTAAAGTAGACCGGGAAAGGGTGCCAACGGCCCAACGCATTAGCGAAGAACGAAAATCTGTGTTTCAGGTTGCCAGGAACGGCCCACAATTAATTAATTTATTCTTAGCTTTGGAATTAGAGCAAGATTTTGCAATAAAGTTAGTTTTATAGTTCTTGTAGACGGGCCGACTCCTGAACCTGTCATTATGTAATACAATTCTTGTCCGACTACGCAAGGTGTATTGTTTGGAAGCTCTAGAACGGCTCAACCGATTTTGATTGTAGGCCTATAGTACAATAGGAGATAAAACTCCTTTGAATCGTGTGACGAATTAAAACTATAGTAGATTAAGCACTATTTCGTATAGGCTAGTTGTAATATTAAGTTTAATATTCCACATGTGTAGTATAGAATAAAAAGACTATTAATTAGGATTTCTAAAAATTGCATACTGATAAAATCCGGGTTTATTTTTCAAATTTGGTAAAATGGTGAATATTTTTAATTATGTTAGTTTAAAGAACTGTTAAAAACGTAGCAACTGCCCAGCTTACAGTTATTATATATATATATATTTTTTAATATTCTAATTACTATTAAACATAACTAATGACCCTCAATCAATGTTTTTTGATAGGACCAGATTAATTTAATAGAAAAATGATCTGCGTTAGGAATTTTTTAAATAGATCATATACTTCTTATGTCTATAAATACGTATATATATAATTGAAGAGTCTGTCTGTGATTTCGAAATAAATATGAAGTTTTTTAAGCTCAAACACTTTACCAAAACCTAAACATGAATTTTTAATTTTTTGCCTGTCTGTTTGTCCGGGCTAATCGCCAGTATGACTGAACCAATTTTGACGAAATTTTGCATGTAGATGTAGAGGACATTCCAGAGATTCATCTAGGCTACTTTTTGTCCCGGAAATGTTTAGGGTTAGAAATAAAAAATGTAAAAATTATGGACAAAATTATGGGTTTTATGAACGCACGTAAACATCATAAATAAAACAACCGATTTGGATCAAAAGCTTAACACTTTGACAAGATCGCCTGTGTTTTCATTTACTGAACACTCTGGTTTAACAGTTAAATATATATATATAAAAACAGTATGTGTAATAATGTGAAGTGTAGGCCTACTCACAGATGTTAAATATGCCTGAAAACAGATTTTTAATTGTTATGTTCGTTCGGTAATTAAGAGTAACAAATTGGCGGAAAACGGGTTTTTTAGCGTTTATTGGTGCAAAGCTAATAATTTACGTATGCCTAAAAACGATACATAGATCGATTTGAGCGAAACTCACTGTGCGTTTTGAAACATGGAACTCGGATATAAAATATTTTTTTTTATATAATTGCGTGTAATGGTAAGGCACAATATTTACCCGATAGTCCTTTTATTTATTTAATGACATCTGCGAGCGAAGTACCAGCTAGTATAATTCTTCATATAATTCTTAGAACTTCATCACTGGCTTCCGTATTCTTACGTTCAAGTAAAAAAGAAATGTTTTTTGAGCCGTTTTCTGAATAATTGTCACATTCAAGAACGATGTCCAAGACAAATTACTAAAGAGATTTCCATGAAATTGGCGACGCAAACATCGCATGTGGGTATTCGTGGAATTCAACTGGCCTTCGGTCAACGAGTTGGGCGAAGGATCACGGGCCGAAAAAAAACAGAAATACTTGTTGGGTAGACATTTGTAAACTATTAGCATTTATTTAGAAACGATTAGGCCTGTATTATACTATCAAATTTCTTTGTCAAAGATCTTTGATCAAATTTCTTTGATGCAATATTTGATAGTGTAATATTTAATCTTGCATCAAAGTTGGCACACGTCAAATTTACTTTGTAAAAGAGAACCTTCCTCTCTTAGAAAACCTTTAATAAAATCACTGATCAAAGATCTTTGAAAAGAAATCTGATATTGTACTACAGGCCTTAGGAAGTTCATTAAGCTCTTGAAATATCGATGAGTAGGCTAATTGTAAGGATTTTAAGGGAGGAGGAAATGAAATGAAATGCATAGTTTGCACATAAAACGATATTTGTTACGTTAGAACATGTTTGTAAAATAAATAGAAACAGACTCTATTTCCTAAAATAAAACTTTAGAACTTCCAAAACCTTTGCCACTGGAAATAATTTGAAGACGGTATTTTATGTTTGTAAATTTATTAAATTGATCGCAAAACTTATAATAAAACACTGAAATATACGAAAGGGCACAGACAGAAATTTATAAAACCCGATTCAAATTTACAAACGGCAGGATTAAAATTTACAAATGACTGGTTAAAAATTTACAAATTGCTGTTTAAAATTTAGAAATAACTGGATTAAATTTAAAAATGACTGGATTAAAATTTACAAATGGTTGGATTAAAATTTACAAATTACTGGATTACAATTTACCAATTACTGGGTTACAATTTACAAATGATTGGATTGCAATTTACAAATGACTGGATTAAAATTTACAAATGTTAGGATTAAAATTTACTACAAATGACTGGATTACAATTTACCAATTACTGGATTATAATTTACAAATGATTGGATTACAATTTACCAATTACTGGATTACAATTTACAAATGTCAGGATTCAAATTTATAAATGACTGGATTAAAATTTACAAATGACTGGATTACAATTTACAAATGACTGGATTGCAATTTACAAATGACTGAACTAAAATGTACAAAAAATATCTCTACGTCGAAACTAAAACAGAGGGTATTCTATGGATATTCTGCTTTTTATTTTTAAAGGTTGGCAATAAAACATTTATTTTACTCTGTCTTCAAGGACGTTCAGTTTGTTTATAATAGTATTACAAGCATGGGCTAAAGCACAGTACTAGCTATTTCAAGAATGTAAACGATATCAACAAAGCATTATCAGCATTCGATCTAAAGTCACTGATCTGATAACAGAGATAGCAATTCAGCAATGTCGAACGGACATTGGATCGTCTTAAACACAATTTTAATCAAGTTAATGTAAAAGGCTGTTTTAAAATACACTGAGCCGAGCAGTATGAAAACTAACAGAACGGTAAACATTTTAATTTAGGTGGTTTGTAAAAATGAAAACATTTAAAAAAAAGTTGGTTGAATTCCATTACTCTCAAATTTGTGCACGATTTCTGAAAAATAATTCCAAAAGTCAAGATCACATTATCTGATTCAGCTGCTGTTACTAAATTATTTGATGGGCCTCGGGATTTCAATTATTTACACCAAATTATTTCAAATACTTAAATTACCGTATACGTTTTTAATTCGACGTTAAAATGTGGTTACAGTTTGTTCAATAAAAAATGTTGTTCGATAACAACTTGGTTTTCGCATTAAACAAATATTAAAGCTTTTACAACAGCCAACCTCAAGAGGATCTAATAAGTATTTGGGGGGGGGGGGGGGCTTTCGTATTTTCTGAGTTATTAGACAATTATTTTAAGAATTAGTATATTATGCATTTATTAATGAATATTAATGCTTTTAACATACTTTTTTGGAATGTTACAGCGAGTACAGAAGGAATCATCAAGTCATGAAATTTAATTTAAATGTTAATAGGCCTACACTGAAAAAGGTTTAAGAAGAAAAAAACTTTTAAATCTTGTTCAGTCCTAATTTGTGTTTTTTTGTTTGAGTATATAATGTTACTTCGATTTTTATTCCAAATGTGTAAAATACACGTTTTGACGAAATAATAAAACGAATATTTCATTGCCAATTTAGTAGAGTACTAAGTGTCCACTTTTTCATTTGGGCTAAAAAGTTCGTCAAAATAAAGGTCATCTGTAAATTTTCTATCTCATCTCGTTTCCAAATTAATATTACTTTCTCAGTGATCGCAAAAAAAATCGATGTTGAAATTTTTGTGGAAATATCCGTTTAGGGACCCCCTGAGTCCAAAAAAGTAGTTTTTACAAAATGTCTGTCTGTATGTATGTCTGTATGTCTGTCTGTATGTATACAAAGCTAGAGAGAAAACTATTCGATCGATTTCAACCAAATTTGCACCAGACATGTCAAGTAGGCCTGTATAGATGCAAGTAAAAGGGTTTTGAAAATTTTTGAAAAAAACCCCTTTTTGGCCCAAAACCCCCAAAAAATCAGTTATTATTTTTTTATAAAAAAACTGCTCTAATGATTTTGATAAAATGTGGCTTATTTGTAGCCTTTAATGTGCCCTACCATATACAAAAAACCGCATCTTTCTAAAAATTCTTGTTTAGGTAATAATAATAATAACTGATTTTTGGGGTTTTTTTGCCATAAAGGGGGATGTTTTTCAAAAATGTTCAAAACCTTTTTTCGTGCATCTATAAAGACCTAATTGACGTGTTTGGTGCAAATTTGTTCGAAATCGATTGAATAGTTTTCTCTCTAGATAATAATAATAATATTTACTAGTTAATCTCCAACTTTAATAAAAAATCACCTCTCCTACCCCACCCTACAAGTTACAGTGAATCTGTTTAATAATTTAAATATGTTTGTGAGAAAGTATGTGCCATTTCCTGGTACCGTTTATTAATTTTAAGTCTGATTCTGACTTTAGGTGTTTATGGTCGTAGTTTCTAGTCTCCTAGTTTAGCATCAGGGGTAATGTTCATATTTAAAATCATTTTGAGGTGCAATTTATATTTTATGGTAATTCACATTTGATTGTAAGATCGCAACCAATTAAAAAAAAAAAGTTTACGAAAGTACTGTTATTACCTTATGTGAAAATAAACTATAGTAAAGGTAATATCAGCAATGTTATTCCAGCAAAGATATAGGATTAAGGTTTTATCCAGGAACGAGGTATCAAGAAAACGTAATATAACTCAAGCCAAGAGGAAAGGAGGGGTGTCAAAGAATATTTTTACAGCTAATGGTTTCTTGATGTTATTACATCTTGAGCTAAAGGAAACATAATAAAGCAGGCGGTTGATTTTAATATTTTCATAAAGGGACAAAGTTGGGTTATGACATAAAGTAGGCGATCGGTTTTAATATTTTCGTAAAGGGGCAAAGTAGAATTATGAAATAAAATAGGCGATCAATTTTAGTATTTTCATAAAGGGGTAAAGTAGGATTATGACATAAAGTATGCTATCAGTTTTAATATTTCTATAAAGGAAAAAAGATAGATTTTGAATTGAAATAAGCGATCAGTTTTAATATTTTCATAAAAGGGTAAAGTAGGATTATGACATAAAGTAGTCGATCAGTTTTAATATTTTCATAAAAGGGTAAAGTAGGATTATGACA
>JAGFPH010002733.1:63053-80770 GCA_018207615.1 Philaenus spumarius | reverse complement strand
TTAATACTGATCAATCTAATTTGTTAATTCGATTAGTGCATAAAGAAGCAATTGAAAACCAAATCCCAGACCGTTTACAACTATTTGCTATGTTTTCAATCCCGGATGAATGAAAAGCGTACCCCACAGCTTGTGAATAAGCCGTGTCATCGATTCAAAACTATAAACATAAAGTATAATCCCAGAGTAATTTGTTGAGAGACTGCAAAGGGGCAGAGAACATGTGTGGGCGTGGGAGTGACTGCTATATATATACCCCCACCAACTACGGTTTCATTCAAGATCCTCTGCTCGGGAAATCTATACTGCTACTGCTAGGGAGTAGGGCGAGGGGAGAGGGTCATTGGACGGTTTCTGTGCAAAATACTGCAATGCCGGGTTTTACTATACATTTAGAGCTTGTCATTTTTAATAGCGGGAAAATAGATTAGAATCGTTAAATATTTCAGTTAAGACTAAATTAGTTCTAAAACAACGAAAAAATAAACGGTACCAGGAAATGGCACATACTTTCTCACAAACATATTTAAATTATTGTAGGGTGGGGTAGGAGAGATGATGTTTTATTAAAATTGGAGATTAACTAATAAATATTATTATTAATATCTAGAGAGAAAACTATTCGATCGATTTCGAACAAATTTGCACCAAACACGTCAATTAGGCCTTTATAGATGCACGAAAAAAGGTTTTGATAAATTTTGAAAAACAACCCCTTTTATGGCAAAAAAAAACCCAAAAAATCAGTTATTATTATTATTAGCTAAACGAGAATTTTTAGAAAGATGCTGTTTTTTTGCATATAGTAGGGTACATTAAAGGCTACAAATAAGTCAAATTTTATCAAAATCGTTAGAGCCGTTTTTTTATAAAAAAATAATAACTGATTTTTGGGGTTTTTTTTTGCCAAAAAGAGGGTTGTTTTTCAAAATTTTTCAAAACCGTTTTTCGTGCATCTATACAGGCCTACTTGACATGACTGGTGCAAAATTATTTGAAATCGATCGAATAGTTTTCTAGCTTTGTATACATACAGACATACATACATACATACAGACATACATACATACAGACAGACATTTTGTACAAACCACTTTTTTGGACTCAGGGGGTCCCACAACGGATATTTCCACAAAAATCTCAACATCGATTTTTTTTGCGATCACTATACTTTCTCAATACTATAGTATAGTGAGAAAGTAACAGAGGGTTATTAATAGGTTTATTATGGATTAGGTTTAGAAAAATACTCTCGCTTAAACGAGTTTCCGAAAGACAGGTTCTATAGAAAAATGGGTCTGCTTAAGACCACACTTTGGAAGTAAAAACTTCTATGACCGGTCTATATTTGCAAATCAATATTCAAATTGCAGTACACAGTATTATAGGCAATTTAATGACGAATCCGATTCTTTTAAAAAATGTTAAAGTAACACAAATGGTTGACGAGACAACGTTTTTATTTTGGAGTAAGATAGTTAAGTTTAACCCCAGTGTGTTGTGACATATTGAAGTTTGACGATACAAAAAGATGACTAGAATTATAAAATTGATGGCCTATGTCCTCAAATATTGTCGCAGTTTAATTTTTTACTTCGGCTCACATTAGAATGCCGAAGTACAGTATTGAAGAAATCATGCGATATACTTTTTGTGTCTGTTTTCCTGTAAACACGATATAAGCACTCACAGACGTCGTAGAAAACTTCTGCTGGTACCAAAATCGGGGTCACGTTTTTGGGTCGACATTTTGAAAATATTGGGCCAACATTATGAAAATACAGTGCGGGGTAACGTTTTATATAATTTTGAGTACGGGAAAAATGATTTTGACAGTGAAAAAGTCGTAGTGCTTCGGGGTCACGTTTTTGGGTCAATATTTTGAAAATATTGGGTCAACATTTAAAAAATGTTGTGTGAGGTAATGCTTTATATGCTTTTGAGTACGGGAAAACCGATTTTGACAGTTAAAAACGTCGTAACACTTCGGGGTCACGTTTTTGGGTCAACATTTTGAAAATACAGTGTGGGGTATCGTTTTATACCCTAGGTTTTTCGGTATGTAAAACCCGATTTTGACAGTTGAAAAGTCGTAGTGAGTCGGGATCAAGTTTTTGGATCAAAATTTTGAAAATTCAGTATGGGGTACCGTTTTGTATGTTTTTGGCCACGGGAAACCCGATTTTGACAGTTAAAAAGTCGTAGCACGTCGGGGTCACGTTTTGGAGCCAATTTTGAAAATACAGTGTAGGGTAATGTTCTATATATTTTGGGGTATTGAAAACCCGATTTTGTCAGTTAAAGAGTCGTAGCGCGTCGGGATAACGTTTATTGTCAAAATTTTAAAAATACAGTTTGGAAAATCGTTTTATATGTTTTTGGGTTCGGGAAAATATTACATTTATACAGGGTGTCTCAAAAGTCTGTGAACGGCGTTATATTTTTGCGACCATTGCAGATTACGTAACAAAACTTGCTACATCGTTTTTCTACCAAAACAACTAATTTTTTAAGCAATTACATATATTTTTTTATCACCTTAGAGGTACGGCCCGCAGGGAGTCGGAGAAAAATCTTAAACTGGAGCATAGATCGGAGTTGTACATCAAATTAAAGGTCTATCTTAGGAGAACACAATTCCGAAAGTGAGATATCAAAAGGTTCGCCCAAGGCAAAATAGCGGTCGTTTAAAGTCACATTATTGGGTATTTTGAAATTGGCTTAGTTACAAATTGACATTTATTGCGGCTGTCGGCCTTGAATAAGAAGCTGGTCTTACGGTAAGATCCCCCATGGTGATTTGAACCGGGATCGATTTTGGGGAACAAGCCGGCTATAACGTCGTGTAAAAAAACATAATGTGCAGGATAATCTTCTATATTTATTTCTTTTATAAAACCACTTAGAGGTTTCACTCTAGTATGAAAAATCTAAAAATATTGGCTACAGGTTGTTTGATTTTTTGGCTAACGAACTCGTCCGAGCGACTTAGAAAACCAAATTTAGACCATACGCGCTATAACTTTGCACTTGGGATTTTTGGAGTTTAATGTGAAAATGGTATCGGCAACGTCGCACTGCTGAGACGAGCCATTGAATATATAACCTATATATAGGGTATATATTCAAAGGACGAGCGGATGTGTCTTATTGCGCTGGCTCACAGGTGCACTTCCTTAGAAGGCTCTTTCGAAATTGCAAATTATTATTTTTTTCTTCTGAGACATTTTTTAATATTTCTTATCATAACATGTTTGGTCATACTTTACTGATAATAAATATCTAAAATTTATTAAAATTGGATAATTATAAGTATTGTTTGTAGTTGTATAATGTAATAGTTAAAACATTATTAAAAATTCCAGGTAATTAATTCAACCATGAGTTCATCTCTTCATGGTAGTCGTTAGTCTTTTTTGAACCGAATATACGTGGTTCAGATTTAATCCATCCTTTTGATGAACCAGCACGGCAAACAATAATTCTACTCCCTTTCCCAATTGGTGCCCCCAGACTACCCTGTACAGTTTCATCAGTCCAACCTGTAGTTATCGTAGTGTTTATATTAATCCATGTTTCGTCCAAAAATACAGTTTTATTCCAGTCAATATGTTTGGAAGCCCTTAAAAGCGATATCTTGCCAGTGATACGTCAGGTCTCTCAAGTAGTACCTTACGTTTGTTTATTTTCTTATACTTAAATCCAATTTTCTTTAAAATGTTACGAAGCGATGTGCGTTTTCCCCAAAAAATCCACATTCATTCATATTTTTTAACAGTTTGGGAACAGTTGGAACTTCTTTTCTATAGTAGTAGGAGTATACATTATACATGTCGCCTTATGGCACCGTTGTCAAAATTATCATTATCAGTGGTTGATTTTTGTTTATTTATTTTTTTACCTGGTGTTACAGGACTTCCGTCATCCTTTTTCTCAGCTGTTTTCTCCTGGTTTCCAATATTTACCACTGTTCGTTGACTTATATTACAAGCCTCCGCAACCCGTTTTAAAACTTGATGTACATTTCTTAACGGCCCATTGTTTGTTTTCTCCTGTTGAAAATACCGCACGACAATGAGAACGATCGTCCTAGCCTGACTATTGAGTGCTTTTCTTTGACTGCTCGGCATTACTAAAAACGTCGGCCACAATCGCAAGTCACAAGCACAGTAACAAACAGCGCGAACTGACCAACAGGAAAATTTCTGAAGCAACAGAACTCTAATTTTTACTTTTTACAAAACATTTTTACAAAATTATATTTACTTTTTACTTTAAGATATTTATTGTCAGCAGGTTAAAAACGACATTTTTGAAAGTTTATATTATTTTGAATTAGTTATTTTTTCAATAGTATTTGTTTTATATTTAAATGTTAATTTTTCCGCAAAACGATCACAATATATTTAGTTTTACCCTTTTCCAGTACTATTAGTTGTCTGATTACAAATATTTTTATATATTATTTCTTGTTAGAAAATTATCTTTATGATGCATAGTCACAATGAACTTTTCATTAAGTTTTGAAAAAAAAGTGTAATTTTCACTAGGAGCCTAGTTGTGAGTCATCGTCCAACCGGATACATGTGATAGGGATGGGGTAGCGAGCCGCCCCGCAGCGTTGCCAAACTGTGCAAGTCCCAAGTGAAAAGTTATCGCGCGCGGGGTATAGACCAACTCGGACAAAAAAGGCGGTCGTTAGAGGGCCTCATACTGTATATATATATATATATATATATATATATATATATTTCTAAAGCACCTCAAACTGTGTTCTGGGGATCATTATCGGTGCTCATTTACCATGTCCGACCTTAGGTCCACCATAAGAGATGCAATACATCTTTCCATTGGAAATTCGCTAATAAACGACTAAAGTTATAATAATTCGACCACTCAGTTGAACCGCTGACGTGAGTTGAGCAAATTTCAAGAACTAAGTTTATAGGCCTATGTTTTAGGGTTTCAACCAATAATTTGGGAAACAGGTTTAGCACACTCAGGACGGTGCTGATTAGCTGGCTCTTTGTACAAAATATTTTAGTAGAATTTGTTTGCGCCTAAGCCTCACGCACTCACGCGCTCCTTCGTTACACTCGCAGTGGAAAAACTCGCTTCGCGAGTTTGCACCTCGATATTGTGGCCGCGGGTTATGAGCTTCGCTCAGCTCGTAGGGTAAAAACTCCCCCGTACTCCTCGGATGAGAAGATGCCCCCAAGGTAAAATCCACCACGTGGCTTTGAACCGGGTACTTTTAAGGAATTTTACGTTTTGATCGATTTTGGGGGAACCAATCGAACTATAAGGTAGCGTAAAAAAACAAAATGCGCAGAACAACATCCTGCATTTATATATTTGTAGAAAAAACTCTACAAAAAATTCATTCTCGTAGGAAAAATCTGAAAAAGTACTTACTTCCGGTAAAAAACGTGCTCCCTGTTGTTGGATTTTTTTGGCTAACCAACTCGTCCGAGCGACGTAAACACTAACATGTGATCCAAATTGGACTTAAAATGCGGCCGCTAGAGTGCGAACACTATATACATATAGTGTATGTAATTTTTAATGACACCTCAAAATGTGTTCTAGGGACCATGATCGGTGCTCATTTACTACTCCCGACCTTAAGTCTTACCATAAGGGTCACTGCAATAGCTAGTTTTTCCCATGGAAATTCGCGAATAATAAACTTATAATTTTTGTGTCTCCTATTTAAAGTAGGAAGTTTCTGCATATGAATCGACTATTCAGTTTTCGTTAAATCTGTTTTGTCAACAGTCAAGATGATTGTTAACTTTTTTTTTGCCTACACTATAGTAAATACTAATTAAAACATTCATGTTTAACAAAGTTTAACAGAGCAATCAGAAACTAACGAAAGCTGTAAAATGATAAAAATGCAAGTACTTACTTATTACTCTTGGATAGGTTTGGGTCGCTGGTTTTTCGTCGTTCCCGTAGTTGTCTCTGGAAAAGAAAAAGACATACAGTATTAGTTATCGTTCCTTAGTTGTCTTGTCTCCACTAAAATTGTAAATCATATTTGTACAAATAAAATTTCTAAATAACTGTAAATCTACCCCTAAAAAACATACATTTATATTATTTCTTTATTCCATTTACTTATTTCTATATGTTCAAAAATTACATAATTAATTAGAGTAAAAAATTAACAATTTACACATATTAGTACGAGGATTATTTGAAGAACATGGTCGCTGCAAACAAATATATTTAAATGGGATATCTACCGCTATACAATACAAATAAATTGCACCAACTTCCTACAAGCTATAAAGGTAAACTAGGGGCCCCTGGACGCTTCGCGTCCCAACCCCGCCTCAGCCTACAGTCTCAGATGGCTGTTTCGCTTCGCTCGCTAATCTTTGGCTCGTTTCTACCCGGGTGACCGAGCATCGCTCAGTATTTTTAACATCTGGATTGTATCTATAATGTACCTATTCGAATGCTTAGTGACTTTAAAGGTGGTAAAACGAGAAGTCGCATCTATTAGCCTTCAAAGTTACTTGAAAGGTGGTATAAAAAGAAGTTCAGAGTTTAAATTTGATGCGCATTTTTGCAGGTATAAGACCTAGCGCATTAGATTACTGACGTCAAAAAAACCCCAATATGCAAATTTTCATCAAAATCGTTAGAGCCGTTTTCAAGATCCGCGACAGATACAAAGATAGATACAAGTAATAGGATTAGGGTAATATTATTCTACGTGGTATAAAAACCATTTGCAATTCAATTACTTAAATCAAAGTAATGAAAGTGATAACTACCCATAAAATTAAATCATAATTAAGTGGGATAGCTACCCATATAAAATAAATTGAAACAGCCATATAATACGGACGCGACAACCTGCTTTGATCATAAGAATGTTACTATAACCACAAGTCACTTCAAAGTTAATTTTTCAATACATTCACTAAATTGTACTTGATAAGTTAATCTAAGTATAGACTATATTTATATATTAAAATCAAGCAATGGTATAGTCTATAGTAATATTATAAAAAGGTAAAATTTGTTTGTTTGTATGTAGGGGGTAATCTCAGGAACTACTGAACCGATTGAAAAAAATGGTTTTACTAATAAAAACCTACACTATCCTTGAATAACATAGGCTATCAATAATACATTTTGACATAAACATTGTTTATTTCAATATTTGTAAATTTAGTCGAGAAAATCTTAGGTTAGGCCCAGACTGATGAAATAACCAACCAACCAATTGAATAAAATAACAGATAAAACAGTCGTTTGCCCTAATATTTCTATTAACAGCTTATTTCAAACTTTGAAGCAATCATTCGTATTTCTAACTTTTAGGTTAGATTTTTTTTAAAGTGTAGAACTGAGCCTTGCTGTTCTTTTGACCTTTATTGTAACTGCTGTTATAAAATACACGAAATAATTTGATTTGAACATTTGACATTATTTACCATCTTAGCTTTGGGGTTATTATTAATCCTACACCGTTATTATAAAGAAAACATAACATGATTATGCGTATAGAAGGTTCCAACGGGGATGTCGTGCGGAGCACTCCGGGGTTTCCCCTAGTGTAATATAATTCAAGATAATTACATTTAATCGGAATTGTAAAACATTTCCAATACTGTTTTAATTTTAGATAGGCTATCCTTTAACAATAAATCGAAAATTGGGAGATAATTTTTTCTCAAGGTTTGTTTTTAATTGTTAACTAGGGCCTATTTATAGTGTATTTTTTGTAAATATATATTATAATATATTTTGCGTGAGTGCGAGAGAGTCCGAGAACATCTCTACGAAAACGATAAAATTTCAAAGAAAAAATGCAAGAGATCTTCTTTTTTTTAAAGGCCCAAACAAATAACATAAAATAAATTGTGGGGGAAAATATAACTACAATTTATATTTAAAACAATGTTACCAATTTAACAATGCTTGACCACCGTCCACCGTTGCTGCCTGGCAACGTGTGGATATGTTAGTTATAGGCCTACTCTTAAGCGAAAGATTATACGCAAAATGATCGAGTGAGAAATAATTTCTAGCGGGAGCGAAACTAGGACCTGGGCTATACTGGATTTACGGAAATCTATATACAAATTGTGTCTAAATGTGCATAGTAAAAAGTTTTTGCTAATACTATGACCCTAATACTTTCTCTTTTAATGTTTCATTCGTTTCGGCGTTACAAAACAGCTCTTCGTTTTCGGCATGCCCCAGGCTCCGCAGGACAAGAGTGAAAAAACATTTCCGAGTTGACTGCAGCTCTCCAAGTGGCAGAGCAGTACACTACCAGCACCGAGTTTGTGTGCGTTTCATTCTTCCGGTTGCAAATATAGGGCAGCTTCGTAAAGGCGGAAACTACACTTGATTCCACGTTCACCCCAGTACAGAGCGCACATAAGCCATGTTATCCTTACGAGAGTCTCAACGATAGTAGCCAACTAAAAAACATCAGCTCCCATGCAAAGCTCGGCCGGTTGACGCAACCCGCATGACAATAAAAACGTGATGTTCTCAGTAATGGTAATATCATGTCTATTCTCCAGTAAGACGGTAAACGTGGAATGGAGTGTAGAGAGTTACAGAAGTAATCCTGACTGTAAACGTACTGAAATGCAGACGCGTGACAATGTTGGTGAGTATGTGTTATTAAACACAGTTTTTTCTCACACATTCAAAATGGACGGATAGGTCAATTAATTATTTTTCTAGTATTATTCCGTGAGTAACAAGTTAACGTCATTAAACACCAGAGTGCAGGCTAAACACTCAAGTAGGAACACAAATTGGGCGAGTACTGTACATACTTCCACAATAAAGCAAATTTTGTCGTACTAAACTATCCAAATTTGTTGAAATTACCTTTACTTCGATTTAATGGGGTGAACTTTTTGCATTTTTGAAATATTCATAATTGAATAAGACAAAAATCACAAACTTTAGTTTCCAAATTAGTGAAAGAAAAAATGTTGTGAAAAAAACAAAATTTAAAAACTAAACGATATCCACATTCGGACTGACCTAACCTTTAAAACTACATATTCAGAATAATTTTCCGATCATTGTTACTCCAGTAATCTTGTTACGCATTTAACATTGCTCTTATGGGATTTGAAATTCAAGATTTAACGCGCGGTTCTTCCAATCTACTGTAGGAATTGGAAATCCCAAAGCGCGAGAACGCTCATGTTTACAGACCAAACAGCCCCACACATAAACCAAAGCTATTTTAAAGAACCGAAGACCTTCCGTTTACGCCGAACACCTGTCATTCATTTCATAACTCAACTCTACTGTTAAACCTTACTTTACACAAAAAAAGCGTCGGCGTTTTGTAAGGCCGAAGCGCACAGGGCTGCGACTGATTAACGCATAAATTACAAGCTAAAAGCCCGCGCATAGCGGTGCCAAGCCTTAATGCATACCGCGCATATCTAATAAGTCTGCACTTGACCCAATTCCTGCTTGACGCATGGCTTCCTCCTTGAAGGAGAATGGAGGAAATGTCTATGTAGGCGGTTTGTCGTGCGGTTATGACGAAGGAGTTATGCGCTTAAAGTGGAGAGACCAAGGGTTAGTGAATTTCGTAAAGAATTTTTGTTTTTATATGCCCCAACGTCTTCCGATAGCCGCAATAAATAACGGATGAGCAACAATCAATCAGATTTCGCCTTTGTTCATATTGTCCGGCGTGAAAAATGACCTAGCGTGTTTCTTACTGTACAAAAATTATAAAATGAAAACACAAACTTAGTTTTCATGGCTTATTGGTAGCGCGACCATAATCTATGTATACATGGACATTGAGAACAAAATAATCTCTTAATTGAGTGGACAAAAGGAGAAACTCATTATTTATTAATTAACTAGGGGAGAACCCTGCGTGCTCCGCACGCCAACCCCGTTGGAACGTTCTACACACATAATATGTTATGTTCTCTTTATAATAAAGGTGTAGGATTAATAACAATCTCAAAACTAAGATGGTAAATAATGTTACATGTCCAAATCAAATTATTTCGCTTATTTTTTAACAGCAGTTATGATAAAGTTTAAAAGAACCAGCAAGGCTACACTTTAACAAAAACTTAACCTAAATGTTAAAAATCTAATATTTTTTTCAATTTTTGAAATCAGCTTTTACTGGAAATATTAGATCAAAACAGCTGATTACTGTATCACAGTAAATCTATTTATTTTGAATTTAGTATGGCGGTCCCATTGTAGTAAAATATGTAGTATAGTTTGTGTTGTTTTACGTCTAACAATGGTGTTGTTTTTCAAAAAGTTTATAAAAACACGCTCGTATTCTAATGTAATGTGAAGCCACGATGGCCGTGGTTGTTAAGGCGTGAAAGCTTTATCAATCGTCATGGCAACCATCAATGAAAAGTTCCGGGTTCAATTCCCATTGACCCCGAATAATTTTCTAAATGGTTTCTTAACAGACATCATTGGCTGTAGTCCGGATTCCACGTAAAACTGAAGGTCCTTACGCTAGCCTTAAAGTGCAAAACAGCAGGACGTTAAACAAAATCGAATTTAATTAGATGCAAACGAACATTTATATTTTTATTTATATAGATTTGAAGCAATTTCGGCAAACATAACGTATTCAAAACCTTAATTTTGTGTGTCTAGTATCTGGAAAAACAATAAATTATTATTAGAGAATTTCTATAGGAAAGATGACCTGTTGCAGTGGCTCTTATAGTGATACCTAAGACGGTTAAGCGGCCCATACACGAGCGAGTTTGGCTCGTGAGCCCGGCTCGGCAACTAGGCTCACGAGCCGGGCTCGGAGGAAAATCACCACACACGTGTTTCGATTGTTCCAAGTTTGGCTCGTCTACTTCAGTTGGAAATATGAGTTTGTCAAAGCAGGTTGCAGCAGCAGTTATTGTGTTGGACGAGTGCACATATTTTTATGCACATTGTATTATTACATTAACATAATAATTACTGCTGACAAAACATATTTTTTTAATAAAACTTCTTTATAGAAACTATCCTTTCCTAGACCTTAGAAATTACAATTATATTTTATTTACTTAACATTAATTAATTACTAAACGCAAGCCAATGATGTCTGTTAAAAAACCGTTCAGAAAATTATTCGGAGTCAATGGGAATTGAACTCGAAACTTTTTCATTGATAGTTGTCATGACGATTGTTAAAGTTTTTCACGCCTTAACAACCATGGCCATCATGGCACCTCTTACATAAAATAAATAATATGTTTTAATGTTTATTTTAATTTGAAGCTGAGAGTTTAGCGTTGATGTAGTAATTTAGTGAAACAAAGTGAAATACATTTATAAAATAAGGGTATTTTAAAATTTTCAAGTATACTGTTCAATTCTACGATGTATTCGCTACAATTTGGTATAATAAAATTTCATTTTTGGGTAAAGTAAATATTCTAATTAGCGTTTTAAAAAAAATCTGTTTTTGAAGCCGTCTAGTAGTAGGAACATAAAACTGATGTTTACTAAACAACATTTTTGAAATTGATCCATATTTTTACACATCTATTTATTTCTTTTGTATTGTATTTGTCACAAAATTAAACACATCCAAATAAATTCATTTTACTTAGGTAACCCGAAAAATTTATTAAGAACTCAAAATACTTTACAATGAGTTACTTATTTCAAACACCCTTTTTTTACGCTAACTGGGAAACCAATTTTGTGAGAAGCATGGGGATAACACAAAGGAAAAGAGGACAGTTTTACACTTATCTGTTATTAATTTTAAGTACCAGAGAGGGTTAGAAAGCCAATTTCAGAAGGTATTTATTTTTTTATTTTTCCGGGGTAGAGCCCCCAGAATGTACATCTTTGTTTATCTTTAACCCTGTCATTTAACAAGCCCTACTCGAAAGGTGCCACACACGGCCGAGTCAACCCACGAGCCGAGCCGAGCCGAGCCGGACAGAAGACGGTGGCGAGTCTAGCTCGGCTCGACTCGGCTTAAAACTGCCCATACACGGTCAAGTCTGACTCGTTCAGGCGCGAGCCAAACTCGCCCGTGTATGGGCCGCTTTAATGATCACGTTTGAACATTGCCTCAAGAACACGGTTTGGGGCGTCATTAAAAATGGTATATATGTATGTACATGTGTTCGTACTATAACGGCCGATTAAGTCCAAATTTGGTACATACGTTGTTTTTCGCTCGGACGAGTTCGTTAGTCAAACAATCTAACAACCGGAAGCATGATTCTTGACCGCAGGTAAATTTTTTTTTTGAGATCTTTCGTACTAGAATGAAAAATTTGGGGGAATAAAGATTATTCTGCACATTTTGTATTTTTACACGGCCTTAAAGCTCGTCTCGTTCCCCCAAAATCAATCAAAACGTGAAATACAATAAAAATACCAGGTTGAAATTCACGTGGGGGCATCTTTTGATCCAAGGCCCACGCCGACGGCGGGATGCAAACTCGCGAAGCTAGTGTTTCCGCTGCGAACGGAACGAAACAGCGCGTGAGCCGGGGCTGGAGGCTGAGGTGAATACAAATTCTACTGACATATTTTGTAAGCACGAAGGCAGCTCTTCAGCGCCTTCGTAAGCAGACCAATTTGCTAAAAAGTTGATTTATAAACTCTTAAACATATGAATTTTAACTCGGAAATTCAGCGGCGTGACCAAATTATTTCTTTATTAATATTTAAAAAAATTTACACAAGATTTAAAGTAACCCCCAGAATTTCTTCAATGTGTCCATTTTTACTTTCTCACTATACTATAGTATAGAGAAAGTATAGTGGTCGCAAAAAAAATCGATGTTGAGATTTTTGTAAAAATATCCGTTTTGGGACCCCCTGAGTCCAAAAAAGTAGTTTTTACAAAATGTCTGTATGTATGTCTATGTATACAAAGAAAGCTAGAGCGAAAACTATTCGATCGATTTCAAACAAATTTGCACCAGACATGTCAAGTAGGCCTGTACAGAAGCACGAAAAACGGTTTTGAAAATTTTTGAAAAACAGCCCCCTTTTTTTAAAAAAAAAACCCAAAAAATCAGTTATTATTTTTTAATAAAAAAACGGCTCTAACGATTTTGATAAAATTTGGCTTATTTGTAGCCTTTAATGGACCCTACCATATGCAAAAAACAGCATCTTTCTAAAAACTCTCGTTTAGCTAATAACAATAACAGATTTTTGGGGATTTTTGGCCATAAAGGGGTTGTTTTTCAAATTTTAAAAAAAATGTTTTTTCGTGCATCTATACAGCCCTAATTGACGTGTTTGGTGCACATTTTTTCGAAATCGATAGAATAGTTTTCTCTCTAGCTAATAATAATAATATTTATTAGTTAATCTCCTACTTTAATAAATCACATCTCCTACCCCACCTACAATTATGAAGTCACAGTGAATCTGTTTAATAATTTAAATATGTTTGTGAGAAAGTAATGTGAGAGTTCCTGGTACCGTTTATTTTTATAAAAGTTAAAGTAGAACGACAAGTTTTGGATTATGATGTTTAACAAACAACTAATGCCCTGAAAGTGAATTTCAACATAATACACATTTTAATAAATTCAATCGCTGAATTAATAAATAAAAGAATATGCAGAATTTTATTAGAAATTACCTAGTCCTATTTAATTTGGGTGATGTCAAATCCGTTTATTATATTAGAACATAATGTATAAAACGATTTCTGTTATAAGAAATTTAATTGAACAAACTTTTTATGATGAAAAATAATAATTAACTACAGCATAAATAATAACAAATTTGCCAAAAACTCCCCCCAAAAAAAATACACAATCCCAAATGAAGATTGTAAAAACCAATGTACCAAATTTGGCAAACACCAGACAGAACCGAGGCCATACTCGATACGTGTTCCAGGATTCATGATCAGTAGACATCTATGGATTTATTATGTCCATTTTTGACCTTATAATAATTATTTTAATACCAAAAATTGTTTATTTAATTAATGAATACCACACAAATAATGTTGAATAATAAATAATGTACAAAAAAGTTATCGCCCGAACAGGGACTTGAACCCTGGACCCTTAGGTTAAAAGCCTAATGCTCTACCGACTGAGCTATCCGGGCTGTACAATAACAACAGTTATAAGTTTCATAAATGCAAATACGCCCTTACTTGTTACACAGATAAGATCGATTATGTAGAGTTCATTTTATTTTATGTACAAACTACTGTTGTTGCTTATTAGTTTTACGTATTTCAATATTAAAAAATAATACCAAACATTTGTTTAATTTAAAACACCACCGTAAATAGTAAAGCACTTAATTGAGCCATATTAATATTTCAATTAATATTGCTATGTTAATATTTTCTATTGGTACTTGGTACTGATCGCGACTTATTTAATATTCTAGTATTTCATATTCAAACAAAATACTTCAATAATTTAGTCTTTACAAGGCAAATTTTCATAATTAGAGGTTTCTCCTATAAAAGTTAAATTCCAGTTCAGCCTAAAGCTTAAATTATAATCAAATTATTGTATATAAATTACATATTGTTTTTACTAAGCAATACATAAAAACTACCAGGCAAAATAAATAAATTTGATTAAAATACTATATTTTGTATAAATATATCACAAAAAATAAAAGTATCAAACACATAACGATTTATAAGATTTAAAAATTTGTTTATTTAGAAACGACAAGAGAGATTTTTTTATGCTATTATGATTTTTTCTCCAATAATTGTTTTTTTTTCCAATGTGGTTCATTCCTGTTACAATTTTATTTACATTATAAATAACAAAACCGATTTAAAGTTGTCTTTAGAAAAAAGATTGAGCACAGATTAGACTATTACATACGAGTTACAAAAATGCCGCGTGGAGTTTGAATTAATTATCTTTCTAAATAAAGTTGAATAATTATCTTCTCGCTAAATGTGATTTTTATTGCCGCGATTATTTACACTTACAGCATTGCTTTGGAATTTAATTTGATTCTAATACAATTCTGTAAAGATGCCATGAAGTATAAAAGCGAACGTAGTTCGTCATTCCGCTACTAGGCAGCAGCACATGGCGTGATATTTCAGTAGTTCAGAAAACAAACGTAGTCTGTCTTCGACAATATCCAAATCTAACTAAACTCGTCCTAAAATCCCAAAATATAATTTCGCACTAAAATTAAATTTGTAGAAAATCAATTAAAAACAATGAGACTATGAAACTGTGAGATTATGAGAATATGAGTACAAAACGTCCGAAATAGAATTCATTAAATATTGGTTCTACAAAATTGCAATAGGCCTACAGGTTGCAAACCACACTGCTTCAAATTTGAGAAATAAAAATGACCTAATGTTACAGTACTAATTTTCCCATCACACCTTATCAAACTAAGTAACACAACAGCAGATTAACATAATTAATTATAAATAATGAATGTTTTCGTTAATTAGGATTTCTTCACAGATAACAGTTGAACCGCAACCGGATTAATGCGTCAGCACTTCCGTTGTGCGCCATGTTTTTGCTGCATTTCCCTCCTTTTCTTCCGGTCGTGTTTTACTTTTACGAAAGTAAGTAATATTGCTCAAACTAAGTACGAAATCAACTTTGCTGTCATGTCAGGTTCGATACCATCGAGTGAGCGTATATTTTCTGAATGCAAGCGTTATAGAAACTAACGCGAAATTAACGATTACATTTCTTCAATACACCTAGGCTGAGTTGCACCAACCAGGATCAGTTTTGATCTAGGATCAAAGTTGTATTTGATCCAGGATCTAGGAAAGTTGTATTGGTTTCTATTGCACCATACCTGGATCAAATAATTGATCCAGGATTTACTGATCCAGGTATTTGATCCCGGTTGATGCAACCCAGCCCTAATGATTTGACACCTTAAATATAAAAATCATCAAAGTAGGTATGAAAAAATAACAAATAAATAGAAAAATAATGACATGAAGGTTTCTTTAATAGGTTGCAATGTTTTTAATTACAAAGATCCATAGCCCAGGCAAACTAGACTTGTGCTTTCTGAAAAATAAGCATAAGCTGGAAGTTATTTTAATCCACTTTGGGCATTACAAATAAGAATAATATGAGCAGGGACGTTGCTGCAACAAATTATTGGGGGGGGAGGGGGATCTAAAATTGCGCAAAAATTATTTCCCAACTTATGTGGTGGGGCTCTTCCAACGTACAAAAAAGGTGGCTCTGGAATAAATCCCAGTGTAGATTGTGCTCTAGAGGCATACCCTCAATGTTTTGAAAAATGGTCTTTTTCCAAGTAGGGTTTTTAACACTACACGTGCTATATTGAGTAGCCTACACGAAAGATTAGGCCTACGAGTTAAATTAGTACAAGAATTTCAACATGTTCATCACATTATTGAAAAAATCCCCATCATTCCAGAATATTTTTCTCAGCAAACTTAAAAATTTCTCCATTGGGGGGGGGAAACCCCCCCGAATCTGTGTTTTTCTGCTTAGTGAAAGTGTGAATTAAAGACAATGAGTGGAATAAAATTGCCCAAAACATAATTTAAAGGAAGATAATTTGTTTATTTGATACAGAAATATTTTGACTCAACAACATTTTTGGATTGGAAATTATAACTTGCTTGTTACGTGAATGTTTGTAATTAACAACCAAAACTACCAAAAACCCCAACCAAAAGTTGGAGTTTTTTATCTTTTGCGTTCAATTTAATCCCAATATCAAAATCCCAACTTTTGTCAAAATCTAAAATTTCCCAACTTTTTGGATTAGTTCGCAGTTGTATTTTCTTAGAAGAAACCCCTATTTCAACAAATATCATAGTCTTTAAAACAATTGTAAATTAATTTAAAGTTTTGTTCGACTGATCCATATCATCATTCTTCGATCAGTAAAATTATTAAATCTCAGCGATAATATGATAACAATAAACGTGTTTAACATTTTGTTACTCACGTAGGTACGTACGAAGGTACACTCGCTTTTATAGGAATTGAAAACTATGCCCCCAAGATGGGAGCGATACCGAAACTTGGTATTCCAAAACTCAACATGACCCGTCTTTATCTCGTCCGTCACTGTAATTTATGTAAGCTACATACAAGCGGTAAAGCTTTCGAAACATTGTTTTTAAACCAACTGAAATTAGTACAATAATATTTATTCAACACAGACTACGGGGGGTTAAATGAAAAGGTCAACTCAATTTTGAAAATTTCCTACGTTAAGATTTTGATGGTGAGAGTTAATCAGCCAACAAAATAGCCATTTCGAATTCCATTACTGTAATTCATAATTAAAACCAGGTAGCAAACAGCGAGACCAAAACGCAAACCGGAATGTACTTTTAGGCATTCTTGAAGTAATTATCACTAGATCATTAAAAAATGTCGGTACCTTTTTTTGGTCGAAAATTCAAAAACTTATTGTTGTCCTACAAAATTCTCATATTTCTCCTGTTTAAGAAAATATAAAACACTATGTATGAAAAATAATATATGTACGTATAAAAATTACATATATGCAACAGAGTCAGTTTAAAGTGACTTGACTGTCATGTGAACACGATAAAATTAGTTACAAATCACATGTACTTAAAACGCAACGACTCTGAACCCATAAGAAAAGCTGATAAAGAGGCCAAAGAAAAAATAAGAAGAATAGAGTAAGAAGGAGATAAAGAAGATAAGAAAGATGAAAGTTACTGTCCTGGTGGATTTTGAAATGTTTGA
>JAGFPH010002733.1:4334-24457 GCA_018207615.1 Philaenus spumarius | reverse complement strand
AGCTGATGCAAATGTTTTCAATGCCATTACAATAATCATCTGTTTTCTTTTAAACTGTATTTTATTAGAGGTAAGCCTAATGTTGTATCTATTTATAGTTACCATGGCAACGAATACTTCTGCTAAATAAACATACCCTTTATTTAGTTGTTTAATGTTATAGGCCTAACCTAAACGATGTTCACGGAAATTTGCAATAATAGTTATTGACGTGAGCGAACTAGGCCTAAATCTATATTGAAATATTAAACTTTAATTTAGGCCTGACTTATTTCTGAGGCATAGCGTTGAGATTATGGTTAATCCTTTAAACTGTATTTTTATTACAGGTAAGCCTAATGTTGTATATACCCTTTATTTAGTTGTTTAATGTTATAGGCCTAACCTCAAAACTCAATAATCCAATATTTATTATTGAAATCATAGCGCTGCTTATAATCGAGCTTTAGCTCGGTCTCCTGGTACTATTTTAAAATAGCACAGTAACAGGCTTTGTGAAAGGATCAACTGTATTGTTATGTTTTATGATGTTTATAAAGATGCATTGTTCAAAGCCACAATATTAAATAAACAAAACGGGATCTACCTGCAAGATGGCGACGCATGCAGTCTGTCAAGCATATTGAGCAGGTGAGATCTCTGTCTCTCTCTCTCTTTTCTACTGTATAAAAAACTACCACGGTTACCAACTTGAAGCTAGCCAAGACAACTTGTGGCCAGTACATTCCAGCTTAAATAGTTTTAAATGCAAAGAACTTGAAAACGGGTATAAGATATTTGTTTAGTTAAGTAATTAATATTGCATTGTTAGTCAAAAGAAATGCACAAAAGTATGCAAAGGCTCTTCTTCGAAGTAATTGAAAGTTTCGAGTTATAGAAGCAATGTTAAATTTAACCAATTTTACTGTTGTAATTTTTCAATTAAACTAAAATAATCGCTAAGTTAGTTGTAAACTCGTAAACTTTGACGTTTGAAACGTTGCCAAAAACAGTAAATACATCTTTATATATTGTCCTGATTGAATGAATGACTGACTGGCGTAGAATCAACATAGAACAAAAACTACTTAAAATACAAATAAGAAAATTTAAAGGTACATAAGAATGGGATCAAAAAAACACACTAAAAGAGGATTTTGCCACATTTTACTTTCTCACTATACTGTAGTATAGAGAAAGTATAGTGATCGCCAAAAAAAATCGATGTTGAGATTTTTGTGGAAATATCCGTTTTGGGACACCCTGAGTCCAAAAAAGTGATTTTTACAAAACGTATGTCTGTATGTATACAAAGCTAGAGCGAAAACTATTCGATCGATTTCGAACAAATTTGCACCAAACTTGTCAATTAGGCCTATATAGATGCACGAAAAACAGTTTTGAAAATTTTTGAAAAACAACCCCTTTTAGGCAAAAAAAAACCCAAAAAAATCAGTTATTATTGTTTTATAAAAAAACTGCTCTAACGATTTTAATCAAATTTAACTTATTTGTAGCCTTTAATGTACCCTACCATATGCAAAAAACCGCATGTTTCTAAAAATTCTCGTTTAAATAATAATAATAATAACTGATTTTTGGGGGGGTTTTGCCATAAAGGGGGTTGTTTTTAAAAAATTTCAAAACCGTTTTTCGTTTATCTATACAGACCTACTTGAAATGTTTGGTGCAAATTTGTTCGAAATTGATCGAATAGTTTTCTTTCTAGATAATAATAATATTTATTAGTTAATCTTCTTCTTTAATCACCTCTCCTACCCCTCCTATAATTATGAAGTCACAGTGAATCTGTTTAATAATTTAAATATGTTTGTGAGAAAGTAGCCTATGTGCCAGTTCCTGGTACCGTTTATTTATTTTAAAACGTAAAAATTCGGAGGTTCACTCCCAGAAAAAAACAAAACAAGAGGTTCCTTTATAAGAAAAAAACAAGCCGTTAGGATCAAAGCTTAGCAACACATGATTGTTTACATTCATATTCATTATGATAGCAACCAATTTAGCAAATTTAGAATCAATATATTATCCATCACAACGAACAGATTTTTGGGTTAGTTTAACAAACTAAACAACTGTTGTTACACATTATAAATAAAATAGGACTAAATTTGAATTTAAAAATCAGATAACTATTCTTCAGAACTAACAAGTTTTTTTTTAGATTAGGCAAAAGCATACAAAATGCTAAGTGCATTCATTATAAGTAAAACACCTGGTGCTACATATTTTGCTCGTACTGTTTTCTTCAGTTAATAATATCAAAACTGTATGAAATGTTGATTATAGATAATTTAAATATTGTATTAATTGTGAAATTCAAACGAATGCCACAATTTGAATTATTTTGGATGGTCGAGTGCATTTCGATCTTTGACTTACATTAGCTATAATATAGTGTACCCATCGCTCAATCGTCATTTCCGTAAAAATATAAGAGTGTACAATAATCTGTTTGGAATGGCTTCATCTGAAAGATAATTTTAAAAATAAACATTTCCACGACATTTAACATCAAAACAAGCTTCGTAGCCTGCATACGTTTTTTTTAACACATTAAACTTAATATTTTGATGTTATATTTTGTGTGTGTCTTGAATTAATATGCACTTGATTTTGTAAGGTTTTTTACTAATTCTGGTTTTAAATTGAACACAACCAACCAAGAAAGTATACAAATATTT
Source organism: Philaenus spumarius (assembly GCA_018207615.1). Taxonomy (NCBI): domain Eukaryota; kingdom Metazoa; phylum Arthropoda; class Insecta; order Hemiptera; family Aphrophoridae; genus Philaenus; species Philaenus spumarius. The sequence goes on along the minus strand of JAGFPH010002733.1, from coordinate 21,776 downwards.
AAAATGAAAATCACTTGGTAAACTGATTGACAGCCAATGATTGCCGTATTTCTTTTATCTTCTTCTATTTTTAATAAGGAAGATTAATATATTGTAGGCCTATATTAATACAATTTGTTTAAATATTACCATTTTAAATTTAAGGGTTTCTTAAGGGTCTGCTACAGTAAACGAGAAAGCAACCGGAAACGCAACCGCTTCTTACTATATCCCTATCTAAACAGTGCAATTTCTTGCAGCTGAATGCTTTCACACTGCTTCATTTCAAACCATTTTATAAGTCTACCTTTTGTAATTGAGTGTTGAAAAAAAACCTGAATATTCTTTATAAAATCTCGGATCCGGCCTGCAAATTATTTTTCATTATTAATTTTTTATTGTGTTAGGAAACAAATTCAAACTTTGTACTTACAAAATGTCAATTACATAACAAATCAAAAGCATTTAAAAAAATGTAAATTGCAAGACGGATGTGTATTGTGACTGTGCTTAAAACGAGACCTTGCAAACAATTGTATGATAAAAAGTAAACGAAATAAATGGTTTGAAATTTAACATTGCTCTTATGGGATACAAATTCAATATGGCCGCCACTACAGCAGACCCTTAAGATGATGTTATCATCTTATCGGTTTCTGAGACACTTATACAGGGTGTCTAGAAAGTACTGTTTCAACAACATTTTCTATTGTATAGGTGAAAATAAGAGAAACAGTTTCAATAAACATAGTTCCCGAAATGTGTGGTTGTCAAAGTATCCGTCATTTTTTTTTTGAAACACTCAATATCTTTGGAGATAGAAAAGCTATTACGCTCAAATTTGACGTACATACTTGTTACGTAAACTTTGACCACTGTACAAAAACAGAAAGTTCTTTTGTATGTTTTCAAAATAGCGGCCATTTAAATTTCTAAAACCGCTAACTTCACAAACACATTTGAAGTGTATCTGTGCTTTCTATTTGTACGAATGAATATTAAAAACAAATCTCATACGTAACATGTTTGCATAGATCCCAACAAACCGGAAATAAATTAAAACACTTAATATTGAATTAACATTCAAGGCCGAGACAACTTCAAACAAACCTCAAGGTCGGAATAAGGTTAAGAATCGATATCGCAAACGCTACATCGGTAATTTCTTCTCTAAACACAATAATACATCACTTAGGCTAGGTTCACTATTATATCCTTGGTTAGCAAATAGTAAGGACCTTGCTTTTACAGGATACAGGAAGTGGAATGATGACGTCATCCAATATGGCTGTCTGACTGTGACAACACGTTATGCATATGTTAGTGTTATTCTTTGCATTAACCAGACTCAACAACGGTGTAATGTGTGCTCAACGTAATGTAGTATAAAGACAGTACATTGTGTTCGACTAACCGATTTATTTTAAATGGAATGTACTTAAGGGTCGGCTCTAGCTGTCGGCCATGTTGGTTGACACTCCATAAGACCAATGTTAAATTAAAATCCATATTTTTCCTTTATTTTTGATCGGATAATTATGAACGATATGTCATTTTAAAGCTATGGCCAATACTCATGCAAATGGCTTTTCCAAAATTAAGAAAAACGTTTTGTTTAATAATTATTAACAATTTTAAAAAATAATTTTTAATAATTTTTTATGTTGTCACTATTAGTTATAGCGAAAAAGTACCAAGCCATTTGCATGAAGAATTTCGTCCCCAAGAGTTTGGTATTTTTTTGAAAACGCTATTTGAACAATTGCGGGTTTTAAATGGATTTAGGCTGAGCAATGTCCGTGTAACCTACCGCCGCTTTAGGGTGACTTTAAATATTTTTTTACGATGTAACTATTAATTATAACGAAAATCTACCAAGCCATTCGGATGAAGAATTTTGTCCCCAAGAGTTTGGTATTTTTTTGAAAACGCTATTTGAACAATTTCGGGTTTTAAATGGATTTAGGATGAGCAATGTCCGCGTAACCTACCGCCGCTACGCTGGAGTCGCAGGTTGCTTTCTGTTTTACTAGAGCCGACCCTTAAGGCTCTGCAGTACATAAATCTTGTCACTTTTCTCGCCCATAAGAATAATGTTACACTTGAACATGCGTACCGCTGCCAATTTTAATCACACTGTTATGATTTACGACTTATTTCAAAGGTCACGTTAACGCGGATGTTTCCCTTTTTTTTAAAATCGAAATTTTTTGATAGTTTTTGAAAAAAATGAGTTCAAGTTTGAAAACAATGTTTCAAGTTCTTGATTTTTTGTTGGTCAATGAAAACCGATATCGAAATTTTCAAAAAAGGAAAACATCCGTTATTTTATCTTCTATCTGGTAGAAAAAAATGAATTTTCTAACTTATAAATTAAAGCAGATACAAGTGTTCAAAGGAAGTAATGTACCTAGACGTACGGTGTCGCTCTCGCGCGGATCATATAAGAACTACTCAGTTGCGTATGAATATAACTTTTACAGATAAAAGGCACTACTTTCAATATTGTCTGGAATATTACAACTCAAAAATTATCGAATTTAAATTATTCAACGAAAAAAACACGTAACTTATGAAAGTATCCTTAAGGCTCGGCAGGAGTGAAAAAATATTTCTGTGTTGACCGCAGCGCTCCAAGTGGCAAAGCTGTACACTAATAGCACTGAGTTTTTTGTGCGAAATTTCGTTCTTCCGCTAGTAAAAATATAGGCCGCCTGGAACTACTTCTATTAGGTGACAGACGTACTGAAATGCGCATGCGTGACAATCTAAACAGTCTGTCTAGCAATACTCTCTCCCTCTCTCGCTCTCTTCTTTATGTATCGCCGCCGACTCAAAATGATTTTACATTTTAGTAGACCTAAAAACAACTCGATATTTACAATAGCGTTGAGGCCGCAATCTTCCACTGATGTTTGCTTTGGTTATACAACTTATCGTATTTTACAATTTATATTGATATCAAAGTATATAAATTATATACATTTTAAAACGAGCATTTTCTTACCTTGAATATTGACTGAGATTTTAAATAATACAATCAATAAAAGACATGAACAGAAAAGTGAAAATATTAAGAATGTTGTACCTGAAAACGTATACTGTACCCACTGTACATACAAAGTGCTGATATAAACATTTATTTATAATTTAATGGCGGCAAAGATCTAAACACAAGTTACAATAATAAGAATAAAAAATGATTACTAACAAATATTAAATTATAAAAAGCTACTGTTACATAACTTACTTTACATTATTATCTCCACATAGTAGGCCTATAAAATAAAGCTATCCGAAAACGTCTGTTTTTCTGTTCTTTCAGGTTAATTTCACCACTGTATAAATCATAAATTTTTATGAAAATTATGCGTGACAATGCGATCATCGTCTTTAATATACCATCGACCACATAATTGGTAGCCTATGTATATCGATCTCTTTCTCCTTAGCAAGTCACATGCATGCTGAAGTCAGTGACCGAATTGCACAGCAATATATATAACACATGATATTTAAAATCGGGACATCACTAGACTCACAATCGTAATCGTCTGTATTCTAATAATTGCTCAGTTCAAAAATTAATACCAATATGTTCATGTTTGACGCTATAAGGGCAATAAAACGTAATTTATTTTGATATGTTTACAATTCATATTGATGTTACACTTTCCACAATTTTCTTCGGAAGAATCTTTCACAAAATTCACGGAAGAATTTTGGCTGAGATTTAAAAAAAAGGAATAATTAAATTTTAAAAAAACAATTTACATAAGCAGGCAAGCGGAAAATTTTAACACGTTTTAAATAATACATATAGGCTACAAATAATTAGTTCTCGTATTAATGGTGTCAATTTATTTTAATTAGGGACACAGCCAAAGTTACAAAAAAACAAACAAATAAATTTAAATTATATGCTGGCACTTGCATATAACCCCAAATACATTTTCTATACTTATTGTACTATTATTTCATTATGACAATATAGGCCAGTCGGTAGGGGTAATTTTAGACCAAAAGTTCCAGTAATTTACAATACGGCTGATTTTTTTATATAAGTACATTAAAGTATGTAGATTAACATAAAAAAAGTTTACCAGTCTATCGATTTCCCAAAGTCGAAAAAAAATCGAAAAACATTTTTTTTTCGATATTCCTTAATATTTCGAGCTGGGATGAAGATAAAGAAAAATAAATAATACCACCGTGTAGGAGAAGTATTTTTCAATAAAAAATGTCATAAGTATTTCTTTCGTCCGAGCAATGGTTTGTCTGGGAAAAAATCGATAATGCAGGTATGTATTTTGCAGCAGCGCGACTCGGTCGCACGGCTGAAGACCTAGTTTTGAAGCACGGCCCAGTACATTATAAACTATTGCATAGTTACAATGTATTAAATAAATAGTTGTAATAGGGCGTTTTCAAGAGGAAAGTGTCAGCTTTACGATGGTGTTTTTTTTTTTTCATTACACATAATCATCTAACAAATTACTCAAATATATATATATTGAAATTAAAAAAATGTGTCTCAAAGAAAAAGAAAACTGTTTATTTGGAGTTTTTAGGAGGAACTGATTCATATAAAATATGAAAATTTAACATGGCGGATCCAAAATGGCTGCAATTTTCTTTGAAAATTCAACTTTTTTATATTCAAAATAATACAATTTCGTTAAGACTAGCGTAATAGCCTATACGCAGTCTCGATTAACTTGTCTTCGAAAAAAAATCAATTTTCTCCCAAGTTAATAATCCAATTTGTATGAAATTTGAAATATACATAAACAATATATGTATAAATATAATGTCCAAAAATTATACATCTACGATAATTTTAAACTAAATAGGCCAGCAAATTTATGAACGCATAATTATCAATGAATATGTTTTTATATGATCATTTCCGTCCATACGTATAGCAGATCTAAAGTTGGCCATTTTGTAATATATCGAATTAAATAAAACTTGGTATAGCAAGAGAAAAGCTTATTTTTAACTTATATGTCTGACTCAAGTTGCTATTTTAAAAATTTTATGAGCTAGAGCCATCAGACTTATCATCGAGCCTAACGATTTTTTACTTACCGAATGCTGTAGCCCTTTCAAACTATTCCAGTTTTGTCAATTTTTGGAATATCAACATCAAATTTGTTTTACAAGTTGAATACACCAGTATAAATAATATTCTTAGTAAATATGGACGATTTCTTTCATGTTATTTTTAAAAACGAGGCCCTTGAAAACAGTCTTCTTTTTTACCTATTTCGTTTTAACTATAACACCTTTGGAATCAACCATTCCATTTTCGACATTTTTTAACATATCGATTCAAAAATTGGTACAGAAGTTACAAACACGATTGTTTTTGCTATACTTATTTTAAAAACTATAAAAAATATTTAAAAAATTGACTAATCTGTAGCCGATCAACTCAAGCGTTTTGATGAAAAATCTAAAAAGGTCTAAAATTATACTTTAAAAGTAAATAATAAAAAGGTTTATACTTCTTGATCTTGTTTGAATCTATATGTTTAACTTGTAAAAAAAACTTTTAGGATGATATTTTGAAAATTTTCTAAACTGGAGCCGTTTAAATTGAGTTCGAGGGTCCGGTAGGTACTCCTAAAATCGAGAAACCCATTGATAAGTCAAGCGGCTCTAGATCGGGTCATTTTTTAAGATAACAAGCTGAGACTCAGCATAAATGTTTAAAATATATATTTTAATTCCTATGTCAAGTTTCAATTCGATATATTAAAATTCAGCCAATTTAGAATGAGCCAACGCTTCATATATGAATGAGATTTCCCCTTTTAGTTATTTCCCCTGCTGCAAAATACATACCTGCATTATCGATTTTTTTCCAGACAAACCATTGCTCAGACGAAAGAAATACATATAACCTTTTTTATTGAAAAATACTTACCCTACACGGTGGTATTCTTTATTTTTCTTTATCCTCATCCCAGCTCGAAATATTAAGGAATATCGAAAAAAAAAAAATGTTTTTCGATTTTTTTTCGACTTTGGGAAATCGATAGACTGGTAAACTTTTTTTATATTAATGTACATACTTAAAGGTACTTATAAAAAAAATCAGCCATATTGTAAATTACTGGTAGTTCGTAGTTGTAACCTACACCGATTGGGCTAATACACAAAATGATTAAAAAACGGGAATTATTTAAACCTAATGTAAACAATAACATCGATTAAAATATAATAAAATACTGTAAACTAATATTACTATATAAATATATGAACAAATATAAAATATGTTGACACTCTCTTCATTTGGAGTAATTTAATCTATTATCATTTCATGATCATTGCTATGATAATACAGTTAATTTGTGCTCCAAAGAGCCCCTAGCGGGAAAATTTTGGGGTAGTTTTGATTTCTTCCATTGTAAATATATGTATTTTTGGGGTGCTGAATCCGAATCTGAGGTTTGCCTCAAAATTTCGTGACGCAACATTGAAAAACAAATGGAAAAAAGTTTTAAAATCTCATTTTTGAATGGTTTTTCTATTATAGGCTAACTCGAAAACTATCAACTCTTCATAAATAAACTTCTTATTCAAAATGAAAGAACATAAAATTTCCTACAAAATTTACGAATCGTTCGGGCTCAAGCGCTAGTTGAAAATTGTCGTATTTCGGCTGTCTCTTCATAAACCCACATTTCACTCCAAAACTCGAATTTATTATTAAAGACTATAATTTTCTCCTACTTTTAAGTTGAATACAATGCAAAATGGTTTCAACTACAGTAATAATACGAAACTAATTAAAATAAAGAAGAAATTTAATATACCACTCAGCTAGTCTATCTACGCCGCGTTGTTTAGTTTTCTGAATTTGTCTTATGGATTTAGATCCAACAATACACTATGGTTAAAAATTAAAAACTTATTATATGCTTTCGAATTAATTAACTAAACTAATATTAATAATGTTACGGTAACTATAAAAAATAAGAATTTTAAAAACACTATACAAATACGGTAACTATAACAATTCGAATGGTAATAATTATACGATATCTAACTGCAAAAATGTAAATAATAATAATAATACGACAAACATAACAATACGATAAAAATAATAAATCAAATACGAAGTTCAGTCTATCTATTTTTCACGCACCACTGAAGGAATTTACGATTACGAGATCAGGATAAAACATACTAATTGCCTTCACTGCAAAATTTCTTCCGATCGGCACGAGGGAACAGTTTTCTCGGAAAAGGCCGCCTCTGTTGGACAAACACTACTCTGCTAGTGCTACAGTGAACTTGCAAAACGAAAGTATGAGTGACTATTTTAGCGGGTCTGGAGCAATGATCGTAGATTTTGCAGGACACACAGCGGATGTACGACATAGGCCTACATTGAGTCGAAGTTCGAATTGCAAGATGTTAACAAAAATCAGCAATGAATTTGGTTCACAAGTTAAAAATATATGTACAGCGACCATAATATCAAATATAACTAACCACTACTCTTGTTAGCCGGAAAATTAGTTATTAATTTGGTTTATAAGTTATTAATATATGTACAGTATGGTAAATAAGATTAATCGTTTGAAACGACTTAATATTTATCCGATTAAATTGTTTGTTTTTAAAGAATGTACAATCTCCTAACTAACATGGGCTGTGCTATGAAAATACAACCTTATTAGTTATATTGTTAACAAACATGGGTCATAATCCAATACTGAGTTGGAATACCCATATTTATAGGACATATTGAAAAATCTAAACATTTTATTAAACACAGCTTTCTCTCACATATTCAAAATTAACGGATTTATTATTTTTCTAGTATTCCTCCGCGAGCAACAAGTTGATGTGATAAAAACCAGAGTGCGGGCTAAACACTCGATAAGGAACGCAAATTCGGCGAGTACATGCTTCCACAATACATAGGATTTTTTCGTCATAAATTATCCAAAATTATTGAAACTATTTTTATTTGAAAGGTAATTAAATTTCGAATGTGGATGTCTTTTTACATTTTTTATATTTGCTTTATTGAATAAGGGAAAAAATCGCAAACTTTGACTTTGAGTTAAGTCGAAGAACAAATTTTGTTAAAAACAAATTTAAAAAACTAAAAGACATCCACATTCGGACTGTTCTAACCTTTAAAATGACACATTCAGAATAATTTTCTGATCATTATTACTCCAGTAATCTTATTACCCGTTTAACATTGCTCTTATGGGAGTTGAAATTCAAGATGGCGGCTGGGTCTGCCGAGCCTTAACTTGCAAACTGTTCTGAATATATTTCTTTAAAGAAATATTATTACATACAAAAAATAATGTAATTGAAAACCTACTGTTGATGATACAAATTAAAACTTATTTCAAAATACTGATTTCTGATTGAATCCCCGTAAGTACATTCATGAAATATCCGACCAAGTTCAGTACTAGGGGTTATAGTTTATTGGTACTTTTCTCGGGGCCATGAAATTAGGCAGGTGAGAGAAATGTCGTGCTGTAGTTATTTCTACTACTTACACACGTCAAGTAAAGGTTTTGAAGCTCAATAGTAGTTTTTTCTCTCGTGCTTGTGAATCTGTCTACATAGCAATGTGAAATAAAATTATACCACTGCCTTCTGAAAATTCTACTGATTCCAATTGTATGACTTTTTTATTTTTTAAACGGCAGCAAATAATTAACAGAAGAATAAAAACCTAAATGGTAATTTAATTTAAAACCGCTGTGTAGGCCTATTGAATTTTTAACCAACCATTTTTTTGTTTTTTTTTTGGTCAGCAAGATTTCGTCTGCTGCAAAGTTGTAGAAAAGCGTATGAATAAAAATGTTTATGAGATTTTTAGTTTAGTTGTAAAATGCAGAACTGTATGAATCAAGAACAAAGACACGTGGGCGCTCGGCGAAAACCGTAGCCGTAGCCTTACGCAATGTTGCAAGTTGCTATTTTATAATCAAGAGTAAAAAACAAATAATTTTAATCATCATCATTAAAAAAAAAAATCATCATCATCAGGATCATTTGCATTTCCTTTACATAATTATTGTATGATGTAATACCATGATTTTTTTACTTTCTCACTATACTATAGTATAGAGAAAGTATAGTGATCGCAAAAAAAATCGATGTTGAGATTTTTGTGGAAATATCCGTTTTGGGACCCCCTGAGTACAAAAAAGTGGTTTTTACAAAATGTCTGTCTTTATGTATTTCTGTATGTATGTATGTATGTCTGTATGTCTGTATGTATACAAAGCTAGAGAGAAAACTATTCGATCGATTTCAACCAAATTTGCACCAGACATGTCAAGTAGGCCTGTATAGATGCACGAAAAAGGGTTTTGAAAAATTTTGAAAAACAACCCCCTTTTTGGCCAAAAAACCTCCAAAAATCAGTTATTATTTTTTTATAAAAAAACGGCTCTAACGATTTTGATAAAGTTTGGCTTATTTGTAGCCTTTTAATGTGCCCTACCCTATGCAAAAACCCGAATCTTTCTAAAAATTCTCGTTTAGCTAATAATAATAATAATAATAATAATAACTGATTTTTGAGGTGTTTTTTGGCCATAAAGGGGGTTGTTTTTAAAAAAATTTCAAAACCTTTTTACGTGCATCTATAAAGACCTAATTGACGTGTTTGGTGCAAATTTGTTCGAAATCGATCGAATAGTTTTCTCTCTAGATAATAATAATAATATTTATTAGTCAATCTCCAACTTTAATAAAAGTATACAAAGCTAGAGCGAAAACTATTTGATCGATTTTAACCAAATTTGCACCAGACACGACCAGTAGGTTGTATAGATGCACGAAAAAGGGTTTTGAAATTTTTTTGAAAAACAACCCCGTTTTTGGCCAAACAACCCCCAAAAAATCAATTATTATTTTTTTATAAAAAAACGGCTCTTACGATTTTGATAAAATTTGGCTTATTTGTAGCTTTTAATGTGCCCTACCATATGCAAAAACCCGCATCTTTCTCAAAATTCTCGTTTAGCTAATAATAATAATAATAACTGATTTTTGGGTTTTTTTTGGCCATAAAGGGGGTTGTTTTACAAAATTTTTCAAAACCTTTTTACGTGCATCTATAAAGTCCTAATTGACGTGTTTGGTGCAAATTTGTTCGAAATCGATCGAATAGTTTTCTCTCTAGATAATAATAATAATATTTATTAGTTAATCTCCAACTTTAATAAAAAAAACTCTCCTATCCCACCCTACAAGTCACTGTGAATCTGTTTAGTAATTTAAATATGTTTGTGAGAAAGTATGTGCCAGTTCCTGGTACCGTTTTTTGTTTATGCTATAATTCCGCTAATTTTTTTCTTACCGTAATACAATTCCAACAATGCCTTTTTAATTAATCTACACTAATATTATAAAGAGGTAAAGTTTTTTTGTTTGTTTGTTTATTTGTTTGTTTGTATGCAGGGGGTAATCTCTGGCACTAGTGAACCGATTGAAAAAATAGTTTTACTAATAAAAAGCTACACTATCTCTGAGTAACATATTAGGCTATAATTCGTTTCGATCAAAACCTTTTATATTTCAATTTTTGTAAATTTAGTCGGAAAAAATTCTTAGGTTAGGCCTAGAATGATAAACCAACACATGTATTTACATTATTACCATAGCAACCAATTGAATAAAATAACAGATAATATAGCTGTTAGCGCCAATATTTCCATTGACAGCTGATTTCAAAATTTTAAGCAATTATTTTTGTATTTCTAGCTTTTAGGTTAGGGTTTTAAAGTGTAGACCTGAGCCTTGCTGGTTCTTTTAACCATTATTATAACTGCAGTTATCAAATATAAGAAATAATTTGATTTGAACATTTATCATTATTTACAATTTTAGTTTTGAGGTTATTATTAATCGTACACCTTTATTATAAATGAAACATAAGATATGTTTGTAGAAGGTCCCATTGGGGGTTGGCGTGCGGAGCACGCAGGGGTCTCCCCTAGTACCTTTACAAAGCGAACTACCGCATACCATGTGGGAATAAGAAACGTAGGGTACATTTAAATAATAAACGGGTACATGCAATGGTAGTGTTGCCAGTTGGTGCGTGGAGGTAGGCGAATCTCGACCTTCCGTCGCTTGACTAGTTCAATATCTGGCAACACCGCAATTCTCACCCGCCTAATTTCATGACCGCGAGTTTAGCCACTAGTCTTTCTAAACATTTACAGTCAAGGTATATCAAACAAGTTTTTATAATTTCTGAATATAATATAACTAAACTTGGTATCATTCCGTTTTATAGAGCGGATGTTGATCGGCATTCCTAACAAAGTATTCCAGGAAATGATGTTCGGCAGATCCTAATAATATTGTAGACATCCAAAGACTTTACGTCAAGGTCAGGAATATCAGCAGAAATGTCGATCCTGCTCCTTTCCAAAACTGTTCGCTTTGTGTGTGTGATCGCCTACTTTCCTGATTTAAGTTTTTCTAAATTTATTCAAGATACTTTAATAATAATTAATTGAGTGTTGAATTTCCATCTTTGAACTAGGCTAAGATGTGGCAATTACTTTTAGTTAGATAAACACAGTAAACAAAGACAAAGCAATAAATAACTGCCATTGAGCACCTAAAAACGTTGAGGGTACAGCTGGTATAATTCTTTCCCTTTCAGTTTGCTTCAAAATAAATTTGTAAGAAATTTAAGTTAGATATAAATAGTATAATAAAAAGTAATATATAATGATGTAAATAAATTATTTTTGCAAGGTATATTTTTCCTTATTGTTGATTTAAAATTTGTTTGTATTCAATATTTGGTTTGATTAACTTTAATTAGTTTTATTAGTTTGTATAAACATATTTATTATAAAAAACTTATTAAGTTTTAATATTGCAATTAAACATTCATATTTTTATAGAACTGTAACATTGAAAAATTGAGTATTTATAGATTTTAAATTTTCCTTACGTGTGTAATCAAATTGTGTACTACTTTTGAAATATCTTTTATTTATTTTTATTATTAGTCTACATTTTTTTATTTACTGTAATGATCGGAAAATAAGATTGTTCCTGTTTGTGTTCAGTTGTGTTTAGTTTTTCTATTTCATAAGAGTAATAACCTGATTAAATCAATGCCTGGATGTCAGACTGACATTTCAATACCTAGCCTAAGGTGACCAAATCATTTCCGTAGAAAACCGGGGGACACAACCAGCCTGGACCAAAGGAACCCCCCCCCCCCCCAATGTACACAGGTTTTAAAATATAAAATATTTGTATTTTTAAAGAAATTTATGTTCTGTAATACATTTTGTTGATTAGAGCATATTGAAAAAAAAAAACACAAATTGTACTATGACTTATTTATATATCTGTTTAATTAATATTATCTAAAAAAATGATTTAGTTTTAAAAATATTACAACCTTGGAATTTATAATTAAATTTAATTAACATAAGCTTTAAGTATTTCTGAGTGTTTGTACATGTGGGTGATTGTTCTTGGAGATGTTTAAATTTATCGTGTCGTATTTCGTTGAATCAATACAACAAAAAGTACATACAATTACATACTTAAATTGTTGAATTTGTACCATATAAACATTATTTACTTTCTTGTAAAACTATGCGAAATATGTTATGATAATAAATAAATAGGCCTACATAAACGTAGAACTATGTACACTCCTTTATTCCGAGTATAATTGAGTGAGGCCAATGCATTCCTATAATCCAAAGAAAAAAAATCAGATTTTTTAAAAGAAGAAATTTTGCGTCTTGAGACATTTCAGTTGTTTAGAAATTAGATTGTTCAAAATGTCCTAAATTGTTTACTATCCCTAAATAAAGTTACAAAACAAGACAAGAAACTATTAGGCCTATGTTCATTTAGTATTCAAATATTCAATATCATGTCTGCGGTAAAATTAAATACAAAATATACCCACTTGTTGATTAAATATCGCTGACGAAAACTTTGCTACTCGGCTATTTCAGACGGGGAGGGGAGATTCGGAGACAGACACAAGGTAAAATGTTACGCATGCGCTGTGCGTTTGGACTATTTTTGTGAAGCGGCGCGCGGAATATTGCTTCGACTGCTTGGTAGTTCACAAATCTGCCTCGTAGGAAAGGAGCGGTAGAGTCAACTTCGAAATTTATTTTATGTACTGCAGACCCTTAACAAGCTTTTACTAGCGAATTTAGGTAGGAAAGATGAGCTATTGCAGTTACTCTTATGGTGAGACTTGAGGTGGAAAGTTGTTAATGAACACCGATCAAAGGCAAATCGACACATTTTTTATACATTTAACCATTTTAGATTTTGTTAAAATTCGGTATGGATTTAGTAGTGTTCATACAGACTACTTATGATACAAACACAAAAATATAAAGGTATATTCTTATGGGGTCATCGACGGGCACACTATGAAAGGATTTTGCAAAACTTTTATTTTAAAGAGTAAAAATAATGAAAATTTGGAGGTTTACCGCCCCATAGCAGACAAAACGCCTGTTCGGATCAAAAGCTTAGCAACAAACGTTTGTTTACATTCATTACCATATCAACCAACTTAGCGAATTTAGAATCTGTTTTTTTTTAAACCAACAGCCTTTTTAGGTTAGATTACCAAACTAAAAGCAAAGATAAACAAAAAACAACGAAAAATGCTTACTGTATTGTAATTTAATTCAAACAACTTTTATTACATATCTATACAATAAAAATGAATTGCTGTTCCTTTGAAAGCGCATCTCTTGAGAACGGCTGGACCAATTTGGCTATTTTTGTTTTAAAATGTTCGTAATAGTCCGAACTAGGTTTTTTATATAAAGAAAAATTCGAAAAGTTTCAAATTTGGAAAAACTAAACAGCCTCTTTTGTATGGACTCAAGACCATAGCGCACAAAAACAGCTGTTCGTATAAAAAGCATATGGCAACACGTCATGTTTGTTTACATTAATTCCCATAGCAACTTTACTTATCAGTTTATTATTCTTCAAAACTAACACCTTTTTTTAGGTTAGATTGACCAAAATAAAGCAAACAAAAACCTACTAATGCTTAATATATTTTAATTTAATTCAAACATTGGTTGTTACATATTATATATAAAACAGCTGATTTGAATCAAAAACTGAACATATTTTTAGGTTAGGCCTACAATGAATCTAAACACGTTTATTAATTTAACACCAATTGGGTTAATTTAAAATCAGGTTTTTTACAATTCTTAACAACTATCAGTTTTTTTTTTTTTTTTTTTTTTTTTTTTTTTTTTTTTTTTTTTTTTTGTAAAAGCAATAAAAGGTTTACTGTATTATCTACAGGCCACAAGGTTTACAAAATCTAAATTTAAATTTGTGTAGTATATTCTAAGTGGTATAAAAACCATTTTGCAATTCGATGACTTAAGCCAATGTAATGAAATGGAATAACTACCCTTTAAACTAAATCAAGCAATAGCGAAGCATTGCTGGGTTCACAAGTTATAAATAAAACAGCTGATTCGAATAATTAGCAAATTTCGATAGGAAAGTTGAGCTATTGCAGTCACTCACATGGTGAGACCTAAGATCGGTAGCAGTCAATGAGCACCGATCATAGTTCCCAGAATACATTTGGTGTGTCATTAAAATGTATATACTACATATTAAGGTCGAGAGTGGTTAATGAGCGCCGATTATGGTTCCCAGAACACCTTTGGTGTGCTATTGAAATGTATTTATGTGTTAGCAGTCTAGCGGCCGTCTTTTACGCCCAATTTGGTCGAAATTTGGTACACACGTTGGTATTCCAAGTCGCTCGGACGAGTTTGTTAGCAAAACAAATCCGAAAACACGTGTCTTGACAGGAAGTATCTTTTTTTTTGGATTTTTCGTACTAGAATGAAACTGTTTAGGGGTTTTATCTGAATAAATAAATATAGGATATTATTCGGTACATTAGGGTTTTTCCCGTCTGGTTCCCCAAAAAATCAATCAAAAGTAAACTACCATACAGGCAATTTGTAAGAGGAGTTTTTCTGATGCTAGGCCGACGGCCAAGATATACTCGCTAAGCAAAACGAAGCAGCGCGTTAGCCAGAGCTGGAAGGCTCAGGCACAAACAAATGCTGCTAATATATTTCCTACACGCAGGTAGCTATTCGTGTGTAGACCAATTTCACAAATAGTTGGATAAAAACCTAAAACATATAAGTTTAATTTTTAAAATTCGCAACTTACTTCAGCTGCTTGATCGAATTATATTTATCCTATATTAGATTATATAAACGATAGTTTAAATCATGCTAATTGAATCGGTGAGTTGAAAAAGGTACACATTCCAAAAAATGCAAAATCATACTAAGATAGCCATTGTGTTTATTAGAGCAAGCCATCTATTGACTTGAAAAAGGAACTAATTCCAATACACTGCACTGCCTGTAAAGAGGTTGCGATATGTCAGTGAGTTGAAGAAGGGACACATTCCTGGAATGTGTTCCTTTTGCAACTAAACGCGCAGCGCTAGTAGTGTGTAACCCCCTTAGTTGCCATTCTAGCTGCTTCGGCGGCCATTTGTCTACACTTTTGTTATTCAAGTAGAGATTATTCAGAGGCTTTTTCAACTAAGATTAGACGATTGTACCGTTGTTTTCTTTGATTTATGGTCTACACTTTGTTATCGTAATATTTTATTATTGGGCAAATCAAATATTAGTAATTCTCGTTTGAAGCTACGAATAGCTTCCTTAGCCGGCCTGTAGTTTGAACAAATAAGCAGATGTTTTCGTAATAAGAAATTTGACATTGATAAAAGTGTTGACACCGCTTTATTTAGAACTAAATTACGAAACTTTTTTCCTTTATGGAAAAATTACAAAAAATGTTTACTACTTGTTATGGACGCCTAAAGTTGAACTTTTCCTTTCGTTAGTGAACATTTTTTGTTTCTTGAGCTAATAACTTTTACAATTTTGCATCAATACATTTTTTAATTACATATATAAATTTTTTGAATCTTTATCTACAAAAAAGCTTAGGAACACTTTTGGATTGGGGTTCATTTACTATTTTTGAAAAAATGCTGCACACGCCAAAAATCCATTTTCGTTAACATTGCCGGATCTAGGGTTAAGTATTTTTTTTATAGATTTTATATAAGTTGTTTATTTCAGGTACCTATTAAGGCAAGTAAGATTAATGTTGTCATTAAACTCATTAAGTACATTCCAGAAGAATATTTACCCTTTTACGAAGAACGCTGTAATTGGCCAACGGCCGAAGCTGAAAATCCGGATGAAAACTAAAAATCCAATCATTATTTATAACATACTTATACAGAAATAATCCATTAAAATTTATTACAATATTAAAATTTATCTAAATATTGGTTTTTATTAAGATTTTTCTTTACCTTAAACACTTGAGTGTAAAAAGGGACATATTCCATTACAAAAAATGTTCAATAACTTTAACATAGAAAGAAAAAAAAATTTTTTTGTTATGCAGTTGAATGTTTAGCATTGGTACATAAAAGTTCCTAATAGTAAAATTTTCTCTAATAAATTTAGTTTAGCCAATAATCAGTTTTTTTTGTTTCCTGAAAAGTAGCTATTTTGGAATGTGTACCTTTTTCAACTCACCGATTCAATTTGCATTCAAACCTTAAAATATTTAAAAGGGCTTGAAATCATTTCATTGTTTTCTTTTGATTGCTTTATTATTACTTAAGTTCAGTTGCTCAACTAATCAATCCGGATTTGAAATCGCTTCACAGGAAAACTATTGCTGCAAGATTCTATGTTATTGTATACTTTTCTAGTCCGTCAGCTGAGAAAGTCCTTGATTGAATATTTGCACGTTCTCTGCGGCGACAATCAGCTGTTTAGCTAAATCCTATACGTCTGTGTGATATGTTATGTAAGACGGTATTACAGAACAACTTGAGGTCACCTGCTCTCTACCAGTACATAGACTACATAAACGAGTTTAGTTTTTCAATCTTTTAACATTACAGTAATTGAATGATTTTAATAAACTTAAGTAAAGTGTATTAAGGTTTTCCATTTAAGTTTAAACCCAAGGACAACAGTAAAATGAATGTTTGCTACAAATTATTTAAAATCTTCAAGTTTACTACTACAACCTGGATATGATTTCATACCGATTAATAATTTGTTCACGCAAATAAACCACTGACGTGAGTTGAACTAATTTGAACAATTAAGTTTATATGATTTACCTTATTTTGAACCAACTATTTCAATAATCAATACCAAATAGTTTGATTAGCACGAGCTACAATAATCAAACTATAACTATAGTTTGGTTAGCTTTAGCTACAATAATCAAACTATAACTAAGGGTTTGTTAATACGAACTACAATATCAAACTATAGTTTGGTTAGCTCTAGCTACAATAATTAAACTATAACTAAAGTTTTGTTAATACGAACTACAATAATCAAACTA